>JAYDZE010322269.1:0-18280 GCA_034509125.1 Monilaria moniliformis | reverse complement strand
CTACAAGACAACCACACTACAAAACAAACTAGTGTAACTGAAAGGGACCAAAGCATTCGCTCCTCACGTGCTCGGTCCTCGACGGGAATCTTCACGCTTTTCCAACTAGGATGTCTTTCCAGCTAGGACGTGCTGATTGTATTTGCTGAACGTTGCTGCATGGGAGAGCTAAGCTTTTAATGCTACCGTTGCTCTTGCCTTGCATGTTCTTTGAACGTTGAACTTGATCTTCCTTTCCATCATCACCACTGTCCATGTTAAGCATGTTAACACAAACCAGTCCCAGTCCCAGTCCCCCGCTGCCGCCGCCAAGCGCTACCTCCTCAGACTTATCGCCGGCCAAGAGCGAGGCCTCAAGACCCAATCCAATCCCCAGGTGCTTTTCCAAATAGTCGACGCCATCGACTCCCTGGCCGCCGACCTCCGCGGTACCGTCACCACAGACGAATCGTTGTAACCACCGAGAACGAGCAGCTCTTCATTATAAAAAACGCACTGGTTTTCGGCACCGCGCCGGCGATGTGTTGCAGGTGATCGATGTGGAGAAGAAGACTCTCAACAACGTCATCACGTTTCCTCCCGACGGAGTCTTCTTCGTTCGGTCCGATATTCAGGTTGCTTCCGCACAAAGAGCCAATTTCCATTAAGTAATTCCATTACACCGTAGATTGTTTCGATCCTTTGATTTTGCCTTCCATTGATTGATTATGGTATGGTCATGTTTGAAGTTTTCTACATCTGCTTAATTGATCACTGCTCTTTGTCAGACTATGGATTGAGTGTATCTTAATTGTAAATTAAACTGTTAAGCCAGTGGAGCCGAGGTCATTAGAAGTTTTCAATTTCTATCATGGCGTAAGATCAATGGTGTGAATTTTTTGCCTCTATGTGTGTTATAGTCTATGCGTAATGGATTCCTATTGAGGCAGCTGCAATCTGTGATGCTTCTGTTCACACATTAGGTTCTATGCAATATGATCGTCTAGTGTTTGAGTTTTGTGATGTGATCGTGTGAATGGACTACTAGATGCTTCAAACGTCTCTGTTGGTAATAGACAATTATAATTAACTGTGTCTCATAGCTTTTTCTTGCATTCTTTGAGCAATGAACATATGTCAGATTAGGGAAAACATTGAGTTACTGAAGATACTGATGTTATTGCTTTAATAATTGAAACAGTGAATCCATTATTGTTATGTGATGCTCTGTAGATATACAAGTGCAGTTCTGCGGGGTAAGGGTTGGGAGTTTACTGTGCCTCCGTTTGGTCAGGGTTGGTAAGTTTGTCTATCCTCTTGCTAAATTGGAAGAATTTAATTACCTCAACTTGGTATGTCCATACTTATAAAGATGATATGCTCCTGAGAAAAGTTTTAAATTAGTTTCATTCATTATTTTCCACACAACATTGCAACGCATCCACAAATGATAACACCCTACAGAAACACTCAAACAGTTTAGTTTTGCATGAAGCAATGAGAGTATTTAAACATTGTTTAGAGGTTTGCATCTGAAAATATATCTTGTTTAAGATATATTCTTTAGCTTATACAACTACTGATTTTGCAATGTGTGAGAAATTTAAGTCCCCTTAGTTAACTATAGTGCAGGTATATTTGGCGTAAATGGTCTGTGGATTTACATGGAAAAACCTCAAAATTATTGACTGTTTCATAAAAGCAACTCAAATACTTCTATTCCTGCTACTTTGTTTCAGATTTCTTGCTCACTATTTTCTGTTTTAAATCTTTGCTCTATACTCAAGTTTCTCGAAATCAGGAAGAATATGCTATTCCTGCTATGTTGGTGATATTATTTTTCTACTCATGTATGTATTTAATTAAAGATTGAGATACCATACATATTTCACGTGTAGGTTTGAGACATTATACATCGATGATGAAATTCGGGTGGTGAAAGACATCAGAAAAGATTATTTGGTTGTTGAGCGTGCTCCTTATTCTTGGAAAGAATGATCATGAGAGACTGCTACATCTCTGTCAGTTCCAAACTTAGTGGGTTCTACTATTTCTTTTAGATCGAATTTAGCTAAGTGTAATGATATTCTTTTAGATGTTTCAGTATGCTTCTATCCACGGTGTGATATCTTTAATATAAGTATTACCTTCCAGCTGCCATATCTTACACATGCTATCTCTTTCTGCTCTCTCTTGAACTTATATTCTACTCGAGATTCTTCAGATCCAATTGACACTGCATTCTGGTTTATCAGGATTGGATGGAAAAAATAAACATGTCACACAGTAGCTCTATACATCTCGATGTTAAAAACTTAAGACAGGTAAAAACATGTTTTATTGTCGTATCATGCATGCATTGTCAACTTTCAAAAACTGAAAGCTAACCTTTCAGAACCAGAGAGCTGCTTCATTAGCTTTACCGAGTAACATAGACCCGACCTTTCCTGCGCCAAATGGACAGGAATGGATAAGTAATTCATGAATGGCCGCTAACATATAACACCCCAATTACTTTTCATAATTTTGGATGATTATTTGGGCTAATGAACTCATGGGTTTCATAGCATGCTGGAGCAAATTAAACTTTAACTGTGAGAACTAGGGGTTTGGCAGAAAAAAATTTGAATATTTTTAGGCATGGTGAGGTCAACGTGTTTGACCTAGCAGGTGGAAAATATGATGCCCTACCAAAATTATAGCAAGTGTTATTCAAACCGGGAGACATTTTTAATTTGTGCACCATGTCCATTTTGGCAGCAGGATTTATCTTGGCTTGGAGCCTGTTTGCAACAGCTGTTAGGGATTGTTGAAGAGCGGAGTTTCTATTCTCAAGGAGCTCCGTGATAGAGTATGACAAAATATTTATATCCTCTTGATTCTCAAGGATCCATTGTCCTTGGATGTGGAACTAGGCTTAGAATCTAGCCATGCCTTGTAAATTTTTTATATTCCTTTGCTTTCTATTTGCCTATGATTCTCTCATCTTTTTCTTGTACTGTTGAACTTTTAGTAATACAGTTTTATAATACTATTATGCGCGATCTTTTCTCTGATAAAGGTGAAATTACAGTAAAGATGCACAAATTATTTTAAGATGGAAAAGAAGGAAGGTCTCCTGGAATTCGCTTTATTGCTGGACCTACATCTCAGTTGCACAGGCCCAAACATGGTTTGAATTTTGTAACTTGCCTTTCTAAAATCTTATCTGCGATATATGGTCTATGATTGCATATCTAGTCTGTTACAGGAAGCTCCCACTACATATAACATTTAAACTTTTTTGGTGTGGCTCACATGGTTGCTATCATATTGCCCTGGAAAATAATGTTAGCATTCTGTAGTGTTACTTTTAATTCGTACAAAGTCATCCCTTGGTTTAGTTAAGTGAACACAATAATACATAGCAAGCTCAAAAGCAGTAAACTATGTGAACATGCATATCTATTTCCCGATTTTTAACTCTTTGACATAACATTAAAAAGTTGGAAGAAACAACGTAGAAGATGAAAGCATTACTTAGCAATAGTTCTATATGTTGCATGAGCTTTATCCATTATATGCACTGTCTCTGGTTTGATCATCGTCCTATATAAGACGGTGGAGGATGTGAACCGCATATTCAATAAAGCTTCTCACAACGTGTGAGAAGCGATCCATCTACAAGCATCCATTTGTTCTGTAAATGCAGCAGCAGATTTTTGAGCTTTCTTCTCAGCTGCAATCTCTCTCTAGTGCAATCCTGATGTCTGCTTATTCAAGTGATGCTGGCTGTCACTTGTGAGAGATAGGAATTGCTTTTTCTACCAATAGATGATCATTTCTTCATGTTTTAATTGCTGTTTCTTATCTTCCAGAATGCATTCATTTTGCCCAGGCTCCAATCTCGTAAGTTGCAACTTGCTTACTAGAATTTAAAGCTGTTTGACTGATTAAAGATGCTGTCGAATTTATGCCCTTTTAGCATCTAGCCATTCAATAATGCTGTTTTATTTTACACTCCCAACTTACTTGACTCTTATTCCTTTTTGAGGTGTCCCGAACTATTTGCACTCTTTCCTTTTTTTGCAAAAATAAAGGGTTTTAATCCCTAATTAAGACTCTCTCTGATCACACTATCTTTCCATCTTCTCTCAATACTTCTCTCCATCTCTCTTTCTTCACTCATCTCCCCCCCTCGTCTCTCTCTCTTTTCCCTCGTCTGCCCTCTATTCTCGGCCGCTAGCGTCGACGCGGCGTGCAAAAAGACGCCCTCTCTCAAACTCCTTTTCCACCAGCTTCCTCAAATTCCTCGGCCCAACTCCAGGAATCATCAGCAAATCTGGGCTCCCCACCACCATTGCCCCTACCTCTGGCCCCACCCCCACTCCTCCTCTATGATATCAGTTGATCAGAAATCACCAGAATTTTATTGAAAGAAAACAAGATAATAGTTGATTTCTACACGAAGCTCATCTGAACTCACGTTTGCACTCAATAGAGTCACATGCACACAATAAGCATGAATATACATCAGAAATACAGTATATAAGCTAATGAGCTAGCTGCAGTGTAACTGCTATGATTTTCCCCTATCTCCTTTGCGTGAGTTAACTGTTGCAATGGCCTAACGGTTGAACTGAATGGATGCTAACGTGGCCTCGCTAAGTTGGTTGAGTTGGAGACGGTTATTTTTTAAGAGCTCGTTGTTTCACTTATTAAAGCGCATCACATTTCTTCTTCTTTATTTCTTCATTCTTTATTGCTTAACGGCTTACCGACCGACCTTCTTTCCTCTTAGCTTCTTCAACTGTTATCAATACCTCCCTCCCAAGATTCCCTGTTCTCAAGGAATGATGCAAATCTGGCCTCGATGTCATCCGCATATTCCCAAGTGGCATCGGCGGGAGAATAACCTTTCCAGTGGATTAACCATTGAGCAACAGCCCGATTGTGGCGTCGAGTCATGCGACGCTCCAAAATAGCCTGAGGATATGCCTCTTGCACTCGAGAAATAGGGGAAAGTTGAGGAACTGGCCCTTGTGGGGGTGAACAGGCTTGAGTTGTGACACATGGAATACGTTGTGGATTTGAGCATTCGGAGGAATAGACAGTTTATATGCCACTTCCCCAACCTTATCCAGAATTTGATAGGGACCAAAATATTTAGCCTCAAATTTGTGATGAAGTTTCCTTACTGACAATTGCCTATAAGCTTGCAACTTAAGTAAAACCCAGTCACCAATGCTAAAGATACGCTCTATTTGATGTTTGTCAGCTTGTACCTTCATTTATGTGGCAGCCTTGAGCAAGTTATGTTTGAGCATCTGGAAGGTAGCTTCCTGTCATCCACTGCAACCATTGTATTATCATTTGGAATATAGGGGACATGTATCGGAGGAGGAATACCATAGAGTGCCTCAAAATGAGACATCTTAATACTAGAATGATAGGTTGTATTATACCAGAACTGAGCTAGAGACAACCACTGCATCAAAGAATGTGGTTTTTTCCCACTGCGCACTTGAGATAGCACTGCAAACATCTATTAACCACCTCCAATTGGCCATTAGTTTAGGGGTGGCAAGCGGTTGAATATTGAAGTTGGCCCCCCTATAATGCAAAGAGCTCTTTCCGAAACCTACTTAGGAACACAGAACCTCTATCAATAGTGATAGTACGAGGCATGCCATGCAATTTGAAGAATGCAATTAAAAATTCAGTAGCTACTGTCTTGGTTGCAAGAGAATGGGACATACCCATGAAGTGAGCAAACTTGCTCATTCTGTCGACCACCACAAATATGACGTTCTTTCCTTGAGAAATGGCTAGAGCCTCCACAAAATCCATAGTGAGATCAGAAAAGAGTGATGAAGGTGTTGTTAAGGGCTGTCGGAGGCCTGCTGGAGAAGAAGGATCCACCTTGTATGTTCGACAAATAGAGCATGATCTAATAAATTCCCTAACATCTTTAGCTAGTCCTTGCTAATAAACCACATCATCAATCCTTTTATGTGTGGTTAAGATATCAGAATGTCCAACCATAGGGGGCATGGAAAATGTGCATCAGTCGCTTCCTTAATTCGGCTTCTTTCTCCACCACAAACTTGCCCTTCTTCCCCAGTTCCCCATTTTCAAAAGAGAATTTAGGATGAGAGTTATTATCTTGCAGTTTTTCTTGGATTACTTGTTTCAATTGATTATCAGTACTCCAAGAATCATGGATTTGTTGTAATAAATCCAACGGAATAAGAAAATGATGTCAGTGGGAACAAAGACTTATCAGGTATCCTAGATAGAGCTTAAACAACTTTGTTATCACTTCCTTTTTTATACTTAATAACATAGTTAAATTGCATGAGCTTTGCCATCTAAGCTTGCTGAGTGGGTGTGCTCAATCTTTGTTCCAGTAGGTAGTGGAGACTTTGATGATCAGTTAAAATGATAAACCTTCTGGCCTGTAAATAGTGACACCACTTCTTGACTGCAAATAGGATTGCAAATAATTCCATTTCATTTGTTGATAGTATTTGATGTTTGGGGGCTAAAGTTTTGCTTATATAAGCAATGAGATGTCCTTCTCACATAAGGACTGCTCCAATCCCACATCCTGAAGCATCCGTTTCCACAACAAAATCCTTAGAAAAATTGGGTAGGCTTAGGACAAGTGCTGAAACCATTGTCTCCTTAAGCTTGTCAAATGCAGTTTGAGTGGCTTCTGTCCATATGAATGTTGGTGCTTTCAATAAGTCCACCAATGGTCCAGCAATGATTCCATAATTTTTAACAAAATGCCTTTAGTACCCAGTTAATCTAAGGAAGTTTCTCACATGCTTAATATTTTTCAAATCTGGCCAATTCACTACTACTTCAACTTTCTTTGCATCGATAGATACTCTTTGCCCAGAGATTACGAAGATTACATGTCCTAAGTACTCAACTTCCTTACATCCAATGGCACATTTAGTTTGTTTAGCCAAGAGTTGGTGCAGTCTCATCAATTGAAATATAGATTGTAAATGAGTCACATGTTTCTTTTTATTCTTGCTGTAAATCAAGATATCATCAAAAAATACTAGCACAAACCTTCTCAAGTATGGCTTGAATATTGAATTCATGAGATTTTGGAAGGTAACTGGGGCATTAGTCAACCCAAAAGGCATGACTAAGAATTCATAATGCCAATTGTGTGTTTTAAAGACAGTTTTAGCAATGTCTTCCTCGGCCATCCTCACTTGCCAATATCCTGTCCTTAGATCAATTTTAGAAAACCACTATGCTTCCCCCAATTCATCCAACAGTTCTTCAATTACAGAAATTGGATACTTATCTTTCATAGTGAGTTGATTTAGTGCTCTATAGTCTATACACATGCGCCAAGTGTTATCTTTTTTTTACTAGCACAACCGGACTAGCATAAGGGCTAGTGCTATTCCTAATTACTCCGGCTTTGAGCATATCTTCAATCATTATTTCCATCGCATCCTTTTGTAGAGTTGCATATTTACTTGATGTTGATAGGCACTGCTCCTTTCAGTGTGATCTTATGATCATGTTCTCTATTTGGAGGTAAGGTTGTTTGTTCCTGAAATATGTCATGGAATGACTGTAACACATGAATTAACTCAGTCCAAGATTCCTTCATTTGCATATTATAGCTGCAACTGAATTCAAACTCTTCTATTTCAGACAACAGTTAGCTCATCTTGAATTCTTCAATGTCACTTATATTTTTTCTGTCCACTTGTCTCCTATATAGAGATAAACTATGCAACTGCTTCCCCTTAGTTTGCCACCATTCCCCTTGTAATTTGTAGGGTATGTTGTCTAGCTGAAAGGCCATTTGAAGAGTCTAGAAGTTCCATGTTATCTCTCCAAGTGTAGATAGCCATTGCACTCCAAGAATGATATCATATGTCTCTAGCTCTATCATATGCACCTCGACTATAAACTTTGTACCTTGCATTTTCTATTGAAACTCTTTGCATTTGTACTGGTATTGCAGTATCAGACCGTTAACTACCTCTACAGAAGATGATACACTAGGAACCATTGCACATTTAAGTTTCTTAGCCATGCTTATACTTAAGAAATTATGAGTGCTTCATGTATCAATTAGAATCCTCAATTTCTTCTTCTGACTTTCTCCTTTTATTCTCATAATTTGAGCCCCTTCTAATCCCCACATGACATGTAATTGAAGCTGCAATTCAGTAGGCTCCAACTCTTTATTTTCTTCTCCTTCCTCACTTACTAGTTGCATGACATAGATTCATTTCTTAGGACATTTATGACATGGAGTGTACTTATTTTCACACCAGAAACACAATCCCTTTGCCCTTCGTTCGTCCATCTCTTTATTATTTCTCATAGGACCTGAACGAGGTATGGAAGTAGGTGTGACAATCTCCTTACTAGCAAATACAGTAGGTGTCTTACTGGAAGTGGTGACTGTGATAGGTCTTGTGTATGAGCTAGTAGAAGATTGTTATGGAGATGTGGTGAAATGTGGCTTAGGCTTATTATGCATAGCTGCTACAGTTAGTTTTTGGAGTTTAGCTAAGGCATACGCATCGGCTAGAGTTTGGGGTTTAAACATTCTAACTGGCATTTGCAGTTCATCAACCAATCCAGATAAGAAAAAACTCAAGGGTTGATCCTTACGAATTCTAGTATGGGGATATAATTCATCAAACATATCCATATATTCTTGTAGAGAACTGACCTGTCTCAAATTGCGAAGATCCGCCAGTGGATCCTCGAAGGCTTTGGATCCAAATCAAGCTATTATTGCCCGCACGTACCATATTCAGTCTGCATACGCACCATTACCTCTTAAGCTCATGTGCCCATATGCCACTACAAGGCTTTTCCCTCAAGATGTAGTGCATCGATCTTAACTCTCTCCGCCATTGGAACCTCCGCTACTTCGAAGAAAGATTATGCTCTCATCAACCATCCATCAAATTCCCCTCATTCGAATTTTGGAAATTCCAGCCGGATTGATTTCCCCCATTCATTTTTCATGCCGTTGAGGTTTGATTCCACACTGCCACCGTGCGCCGCTGATGATGTTGATTCCGGTGTGGTCCTCACTTGATTTTGCAAGCTGATGGCACGAATTAGTTAATTTAGTTTGTCGAATCGCGCTTCCGATCTTATGAATTGATCTAGTGATTGTTGCCTTAGCTCTTGTGATTGCAGTCTCAATGCTTCAGCTTCTGTTCCAATTCATGGAACATTTCTCCTACTCGTTGTTGTAGATCGTGTGACCTAGTCTCCTTCGCCATATCCAAGAATCAACCTGCTCTGATACCAATTGATATCAGTTGATCGGAAATCGCCAGAATTTTATTGAAGGAAACAAGATAATAGTTTCTCCACGAAGCTCACCGGAACTCACGTGTCCACTCAATAGAGTCACATACACAATAAGCATAAATGAATACATCAGAAATACAACATATAGGCTAATGAGCTAGGTGTGGTGTAATTGCTTTAATTTTCTCCTCTTTCATCCGCGTGAGTTAACTGTTGCAACGGCCTAACGGTTGAGCTGTCTGGATGCTAACGTGGCCTTCGCTAAGCTGGTTGAGATGGAGACGGTTATTTATTAAGAGCTCGTTGTTTCACTTATTAAAGCGCATCACGTTTTTTCTTCTTTATTTCTTCCTTCTTTATTGCTTAACGGCTTACCTGCCGACCTTATTTCCTCTTCGCTTCTTCAACTGTTATCATTCTGCAAACGCTTCTTCTCCGCTGCCTTTTCATTCCCCGTCTCGCTCTCTCCATCTGCAATCGCAAATTCGCCGGCCTTATTCGAACTCCTGGCTAAGGTTACGAACCACACACAACGGCGAACGAGACTTAGGCGAAGACCAAGACAAAGACGCGATTGTTGGTTTACAACGAGCCTATTCGCCGAATTTATAGAGACGGGGCAGATTTTGTGTGTGTGGCGCCGATTATTTACAGACACCGGGGTAGATTCTGTGCCGGATTTACAAAGACGGGGCAAATTTTATTCGTTGGATTACTCATTAGTTATAATGAGCCTATTCGCCGGATTCACAACAAGCCTATTCGTCGCATTAACAAATTTCATATAAAATATGAATATTATAAAATCAAACGCAAAAACAGAATTTTCTGCGTTTTTGAACAGTGCAAACGCATCTTTGCGTTTGTACTGTTCACAAACGCAAATTCTTTTAGAAATTGCAACCAAGGTCAATGCTTTATTGTATTTCAAAAATGATTGAGAGAAGAGAGAAGAAGAAGTTTTGGAACATGAAGAAGAGAAACATGAAAGAAGAAGCACAGAAAAAGGGAAGAAGAAGAAGCTCCGCGTTTATTAGAATTAAAAAATTAGCATTTATTGATTTAAATGGGCTTGCTTTGGGCTTGCTTAAATTTAGGTTTAGTAATAATTAGATTAATGTTAGTAATTTACAGTAATTAGGAAATATATATTGAATAAATGGGCTTGTTTAATAATTAGATTTAATTAATCGGATTGATGGCACATGGTTTATGTAATTTAATATTAAAAAAAATTAAATTAATAACTAGCCATTAAATAAATTTGGAATATTTTTTTAGAGACGGGGCAGATTCTGTGTGTGTGCCGGTTATTTACAGACGCCGGGGTAGATTCTGTGCCGGATTTACAAAGACGGGGCAAATTTTATTCGTCGGATTATTCATTGGTTTATAACGAGCTTATTCGCCGGATTCACAACAAGCCTATTCGTCGCATTAACAAAGTGAATATGTAGTTTAAATTGAATTTTTCCCCAACACTCACGTGAGTTTGAGTTGGAAGTTTTGGTAAATTTTATTAAATTGATTTGACTAATGTATTTAATTAATTGGTTACATTTCAATATATTTACATATATACTATGAAATTTAACAAAAATAATAATTAAAATAATACTAATAATTAAAAAAAGTACATAACACACCATTGTAATATTTAATTTTATATGAAATTATTGATTATAAAGTGTTGTGGGGTTAATGTGTAATTTAGATAAAATATGTAGGTATGATTCAAAAAATATAAAAAGCAAGTGAAAATTGAATATTCTTTTGTGTTTGAGTTTAGTATGAATGATTGAAGTAAAATTGTTGTCCGATGTGATATTTACTGAATAATGGGTTTAAGTTTGGTATAAATGATTGAATATGACATTAAATCCAGTACCAAAAAAAGAAAAGATTCAACTATCTTGAGATGGAGGGAGTATATATTATTAGTTTGAGAGGGAGAGAATTGAGAATTAAGTCCTAAAACTCTAATTTTTATGAATGTTCCCAAAATTAATGTTATCATAGAAATAAATTCGTTCCTTGAAATGGCTTCCGAATATCAAAAAAATCATTCAAAGGATTTATCAAAAGAAGAGTTGTCGATTTAAAATCTTTTATAGACTGGATTTATCAAACAATCTCAAAAACTTTATTATGTTGATCTCCAATTGTTTTATTCTCTAATGTTGGCTTGGCCACATTGATGCTTTCTTGCTCACAAGATTACTAAGTTCTCTTTCGATGCTAATAAAAGGAGATCAACATCGAGAAGGAAAATAGCGAAAATGATTGCAATTATATAAGAAAAATAAAAATGCAAAAGTAGCAATTTGCAAGCCATGTATGGTAACACCAACACCAATCTAAAAATTAGTGAGCCCCCACGACCCAATTGAGTGTAGCTTCACATGCATTGTAGGGAACGGGAATGGACCCTCTTGATTGTGAAGTTGTACATTATGGAATTTTGGAGTGTACATGCCTATTTCAACAATTACTTTTTATTTATTTAATTATTGAAGTTTTATTTTGTTTATATTCAAAAATCGATTTGGCCCACCATTTTCTTCATAGCAACCCATTCATCCTCAAATTCATTAACCATCCCTTGTTGCCCAATTTCTTGTAGGTGTATGGTCATGTTATATTTTTATAGTTCATTAGCATCGACACAATGCTATCGTGCATTATCGACTAATATACTGTATAGAGTCTATAGACTGACATTATAAATATGCATACAATACGTATTAATTAAATAAAATATGAAATGCGTGTCATGTATCAGATCATCACCACGTGTAGTTCACAAGTGGGGTTTTAATTAAATTATATTATGACCAGATATAAGCAAGCTTTTCGAGTGATCAATTATGGGCATAATTTAAGGAATCGGGCATAAAATTGGTAACTACGTCTTCGTTATTAATAAATCTCGTCGGCAATAATTAAAAATAAATAAATGAATGAAATGATTGTGTTTTGTATTCTATTTGTCGGTACAAGTATACAAAAATCTAGAATAGTACAGTTTTTATAGAAATTCCACAAGTTGGCGAGCAAACAAGCAATGTGCAGACTTAAGAGAAAAAAAGGAATTCAATAATTGTACTATGGTGGCAGTTCGAGGCTTGAGATCTTAAGTGGTCCCTGCGAATTAAAAGGGCACATGCGAAAAGGATAAAAAAAATATATGAATAAAACTAAAAATAAAAATGGAATGGGAAAACTCATAAAGCAGAATTGAGTGTGGGGAGTGCTCTTCTTTAAGGAAACAGCATTCCAACGTAAACATAAAGTTGATTTGTCTTCCTTTTCCTCTGTCACGGACTACAGTATCTTCGATGCAGTTGATCTAGCTAGTCTTTTTTTTTTTTTTTTTTCATAGAACGAAAAATTTAATATTTTTAATCGTAAAATTGGAGTCTTACAATTTTGTCACTTTTGGTTGTATTCTAAACTCGATGATCGTGTTGATACTTATATTTCTAAGATATCGGTCAAAATAGCAAAACTGCAAAAGTAACCCTATATATTTTGGTGAATTTTATAGCTGAAACTTTCAATTTGATTGCCTTTCAAGCTATATTTTTTAGTCAACTAGTGTATTGAAAAGTCATTTTAGTTAATGATACATAATATGTACAACTTCTTATGTCATCATGGTGTAAGGGCGTCCATAACGCGGCCCATGTAGCCCGTCCTTTTGGGGCGGGACGGTCACGAGACATGTTGTGGGTCATCCCAAGGAACGAGCCGATTGATATGAAGGGAAAAGCGAAGGGTTGATTCGCTAGTGTTTTCCCATTTGTTTATAATAAAAAATATTTTTTAACTACAAAATATTGTCATAGTCTAGCGGAAATGTACACTGTGGAAGTACAAGGTGTTGGGTTTCGAACCAAATATCGACGGTTTCGAACCCAACACCGATAGTTTTTAATTTAAAGCCAATTTTTGTGTTTTTTGTTTATTTTTGTTTTTTTTCATTTATTTTCTTTTTCTTTTTTATTTTCGCTTTTTTCTTTGTTTTTTATTTTCTTTTTTATGTTCTCGTTTTAATTTTATTTTGATTTTATTTTCGTTTTTATTTTATTATTTTTTTGCATTTTTTGATTGTTAATTATAGAATTATATCATTTTAATTATGTTATTTTTAATAAAATTCATATTATTAACCAAATCAAAATTTCAATTTAATTGGAACATATAAGAAATTTTATTTCATTTTTTGTAATTTTTTTATTTTTAATTATATAATTTTAAAATTAAAATTATATTATTTTTAATAAAATTTGCATTTTTCATTATGTATTTTTTTAATTATTTTAATGTAATTCACATTTTTATTAAATGCCTAATTACAGTCGTCAAGAGTAGATTTTTTGTTGTTTTAACTCCTTCTGGCCCAATTCAGATGACCCACTTTTCTTTTCGGTTTGTCCCAATTCAGAAACTCATTTTCTATTATGGCAAAAAATTAAGAAATAATAAGGGACATCTAATCTCACTTTATTGCATTAATTAATAGTTTTTTATTTCTCTTCATTAATTTATCTAATAACTTTTTCTCTCCTTCTCATTTCTTTCTCCTTATTAATTCATCCACCAACTCTTTCTCTCTCAACTTAAACTTCCTAATTAAAATCTTCTAAACTACTGTGCCGAAACCCAAATGAGTCATATGAATTGGGACGGAAGGAGAATTACTTTTCTTAAGTTTTGGAGGTTTCTTTTGGTGCGTATTACTAGATCGATATCAAAGTGGGTCATGCGAGTAGAGTTGGGGAAATGTAGAGTTGTAAATGCTAATTAAAATCTCCGACTTCATTCATCACTATTACTTGATTCTTCGAATGTGTGATGCTGCTAACTTAGTCGATAAACAATAAACATATATGTTGTTGAGATTAATTTGCTAGTTTGCTTCTACCAAGTTCCATCCAAATTATGACTTCATCTGGTTTCAAAAAATATCTTCTACTACTCACTTTTATAATAGTCTTCCACTTTATCTTGTTATTCGTCTCTTTGATTTAATAAATTAACTTCGATTTTTATGTAATTTGTACATTTAATTATAATAATTATACTAATTAGCATACGAGTGTAATTTGCAGCTTTATGTATATGATCGACCATCAATACGTCTTGTCAAGATGTGATTGCAGACAACATAATTGACTGATAGCAAGTTTAGTGATTGCACTTGGACTAACACTTGTTCAATGCAACCTAACTCAATTTTTAAATAAAATTTTCATTTTTTTTTTCTATTTCACGTACACAACCTCAATCCAATACAATATTTATTCTCAGTAGTGACATAAACCCATCTAACATATTTTTTCCTTTTACTTTACTTTTAACTATCTATTATATATAATAATTTTATTATATTTAAAAAATATGATAAAAAATTATATAAAATATTTAATTTCTAATTTCTAATCATATAAAAAATAAACATTATCATGCATTATAATCGGTACTTTACTCAATAAAAAAGGAATATTAACAATAAGTGAAAACATAACTGAAACTAAATATGTGAGGAAAAATCTAAGAAAATGTGAATTGTGAAGATGAGAGAGATTTACTTTGATTGTGGAAGTATAACAAAATTAGTGACTTGCATGTTGTGTAACCGTCTGTGTAGTTTTAGAGGCATGGTGGACAAAAGAAAGATATTATTCCCTTCCTCAAATTTATCATGGTTTAAAATTTTTGGATATTTATATTTAGAAAAGTTGAAAAATAATATAAAATAATAATAATAATATATATTATTTAAAACTGTGTAAATAATAAATGTGTTCTAAAAATGAAATAAGTCATGTTACATGGAACAACTCAAAGAAGACAGAGAAAGTAATTTACTCTATCTCTTCAATAACAAATTCAGGTAATTATTTTAATTTTATCTATTATGTACATAAAAACATATGAAAAATAGGTCATGAATAATTAGACGATCGGAAAGAGCAATTTACTCTACCCCTTTAATAACAAATTCACGTAATTATTTTAATTTTATTTGTTACATACATAGACATATATACTAGTTTACTAAACAAATTGCTACTTCAGTGAATTAAAATTTTAACGAGATGAAAGACTCAAGTGTCATATAAGTGTCATATATGTTCAATTATAAAATAGTCATCAAATCATATATATAATATAACTTCATAAATTCTAAGTCACGTTATCTTTCGGTCTTACATGGAATCAACATTTTATTTCTTTTCTGTATTTTTCTTAAATTTCCAATAGTAATCTCAAATATAATAATAAGACACCACCTATCACATATCGAATTTTTATAAAATTTATCACATGAAAGCTTATCTAAAACAAGAATTTCTATTCTCTCATTTAATAAGAAAACTAAGCATAATTATGCAATAGTTATCTTAGATAAGTCAAATATTAGTTATTTTGATACTAATTAATTTAAAGTGGCTATAGGGTTAGCCGGTGCTATATTTGATGTCCACTTCAATGGGGGCTAATTTAATCTCACGCTTTTATTATAATGTAATAATATGTATAGTAATTAACGATATAAAATATGTTATACCAATAAAACACATATAAAATTGAATTTTTTATATAAAATACGATACTTAAAGTAAAATTGAGAGTGAACTTTGGATTAATAGTGCATCAGGCACAATAAATCCAAATAGTATAAAAAAATTCTCACGTGTCGACATTGATGTGACTGTCTGACTGACTATAAGTAATAATACCATGGGCATTCTATATATTAATATAATAAAAGAATGGATGCAAAAAAATCATTCATTCGCATAATTAAAAAATTGCAAAAACTTTTGTCCATCTTAATTAAATTTAATTAAAATTTATTAAATCATAATATTAATCTCATTGATTTTTTATAATTAAAATTTAGTTAGTATTTCAATGATTTTTCATGAGATCTTATCAGTTTATAACTTATATAAGATGATATATTTGTATAGTTTTTTTAAAAAAAATTGAGTTACATATTAATTTTTTCATGAGACTTAACAAATTGAAAATATAAAATAAAAGGATACATACAGTATGAATTTCAAATCAATTTTTCATGTTATTTCACCAATTCAAAAACTATATAACGATACATACCAACTTCAACTAGGGGGAAAACATATTCAGTTTCAAAGTATATCGAAATAAATAGTTATTTGTTTATTGTTGCTATTGTTAAGTTTCAGATGAGATGATTCATATAATTCAGTTATGGTCTTTCAAGTTCCAGAGGTGATGACACTCAAAAGTCAGAAATGGTCTGTCAAACTCCAGAAAAGATGAGGTTTAGTACTCAGTCATGATCTTTCATGCTAAACGAAACGATGCTCACAAGTTAGTTATGATTTTTCAAACTCTAGATGAGATAATGCTCAAAAGTCAGAGGTGGTCTTTTAAGTTCCAGACATGATAATGCTCACAAATCAGTTCAATCTGATTATTCAAGCTTCGGATGAGATGATGCTCAAAATTCAAATGCGATATTTCAAGCTTTAGATGAGATGATATTCGAAAGTTCAACATCTAAAAGTCATATGTGGTCTTTCGAGCTATAGATAATGGTATGGTCTTACAAGATCGAGATGAGATGATACAAAGATAGTAGATATGTAGTCTTAGTGATTTCTTATCCATCAATTTAGAAAAATATTATACAAAATTATTATTTTTTATATATGATTAACAACAAATGCGGCACATCGAGCTCCATCATATCTTATATCAAATATACATATTATTTTTTTCTAATTTTTATAAAATCTTCAATCCTACATCAATATTTTATAAAACTTTATCAAATTAGAAGTTACATAAGAAGGTGTTTCAATTTTCCCAACGAACAATTAGACTAACATTTAATTAGAAAATTTGATTCAAATTAATATTATTTGAATTGTACCATTATTTTAATTTGATCAAATTAAATTAATTAAAAATAATTTATATAAAGACCTCATATGCTATGAGCATATAAAAAATAATGTAAAGTGATTATAAATCATGACGTAAAATAGTTTTCTAGTTAAAAAATGTATATATGCTTAAATAGCTTAAGGTGTCCTATGGTGGTGCACTTATATAGCCACGTATAAAATATAATTAAGAGCAGATGCAATGTTGATTTATATTCAAAGAATGAAATTTCATTGGAAGTTCGTCAGCCATTCTTTACAATTTAAGAATACTTATATAGCTATAGTTTTCCAGTAATAACTCGAATATATTTATGAGAACAAAATCTGATTCTCTGTGTAAAAGGTGGTTAACATTATGCCCAATGATTATACATCATAATTGGATCTTCGTGGGATGATAATATCATTAAAATAGTACAGATATATTATATTGTCCCTCGATTCGATGGCAAAATCTTTCTTTCATGCATATGCCTTTTGTCCACAAAATCTTTTAGTATTATGGTAATGGAGTTTAATTTTCCCTTACCAAAATTATGATGTTGATATTATCAATATGCCAATTTATTTTATCTTATTACTTACCTCGTGAAACTTGAACCTCAATTAACAGAATAAAAAGAATAATGTATTATTTTACTAAGGAGGAGTTAAAAAATCGAGGGCATCCATAACCCATATCCTTAGCCGTCCCTTAATCATTTTTTAATTGGGTCTCGCACTACTTTTTATCGTACCACACCCACATCCCGCGAAAATAAAAAAGAGGCTAGCGCTAGGGCGAAAATAAAAAAGAGGCTAATGCTTGTTTTGAACCCACAACCTCTGGGTTTCAAAACACGGCAAAATTCCGGATCTAGGAGGATCTACAAAAAAAGTTCCGAAAACGGGAAACTTTTTTTTTTAATTACAAAACTGGGAAAAACGCATTTGGGAAATGCGACTTTTGTGAAAGTCGCATTTCCCAAATGCGACTTTGCTCCAGTTTTTGAAATTCGGCTTTCCGAAATGCGTCGATGGTCCACCCGGCCGGGTGAGTCTAATTTCTATTC
>JAYDZE010322158.1:0-18280 GCA_034509125.1 Monilaria moniliformis | reverse complement strand
TCCATAAGCCTCCCCAGCTTCTCGTGCAATTTGCCGCACCTAGCACCAAAAACACCAACAAACTGGGCAAAACACGGGCTGGTATTTGGCCTGGTCAGGCACTTTCGAACATGGCATTCTATTCCAGAAGCAGGGACATTTGGAGATACATGGATACACAGATGCTGATTGGGCTGGTAATCCAATTGATAGGAGATCCACGACAGGTTACTTTACCTTTGTTGGAGGAAATCTGGTCACCTGGCGAATCAAGAAACAAAAAGTAGTCGCACTCTCGAGTGCTGAAGCTGAATTTCGAGGAGTGAAAAGTGGTCTGATGGAAATTTTCTGGTTAAGGAAGTTAATGAGTGAGATAGGATACCCACCTCGATAGACGTATCAGATCTACTGTGACAACAAAGCTGCAATCAGTATTTCAGATAACCCGGTTCAGCATGATCGAACCAAACACGTCGAAGTAGATCGACACTTTATCAAGGAAAAGATTGAAGGGAAAATAATCAAATTGCCCTACATTCGTTCAGAAGATCAACTTGCAGACATCTTAACCAAGGCGGTCAACGCCAAAAACTTTGGTGAAGTTCTTCTCAAGTTAAGTATCGGAAATCCCATTACTTAACTTGAGGGGCAGTGTTGAAGATACACTGTCAGAAGATCACAAGAAAGACAAAATAACCAAAGTCAATGATTTATCTTAAAATGGAAATAGGGCTTATGTAATAAGGTTGTGTAGTTCCAAAGTAAGATGCCTTCCCTCTTTCAGAATAGTAAGCTCTATAGAAGGCCATCTCGTATCAGTGTATACAACACAACAAAAAGAATGAAAAATAACAAGTTTTCCATCACAACAATGTCTATTCTCTTCCTTAAACTACTGAACCATGTTTAACAGTAAGGCCACCCAAAATCCTTCAGTGCTTGGAATTCTCTGATCGAGTTTGAAACATTGGTTGCTACCACTTGAGTCAACATTAATGCGGTGATGATGAGGATGATCAAAGCAGTAGCAAACCCGAAATCCATGACTTATATAATCTGCTACCTAGTTTGTATTGATCTTTTTTATCTAGTAGTTGTAGCTCCAATATCATCTCTCTATATATAATTCTTTCCAGATGGACTTGCAAGTTGCAGCCCCACACGTTAATATAGTTTCTAAACTTTTATTTTACTCGACATTTTCATAAAAGCATACTGCATACCTAATTTTTTTCACAACATGATATGAGGAGGACCATTTTAATTAGTAATAATTATTTTCACGCCAGTCTTGCCGTCTCAAAAATAAAATAATATAATAGGGTTGCCATTGACTTGGAAGTCCATCCACTCACTACCCAACCCAAGCTAGAAGTTTTCCACAATTCACTTTTCTATTTTAATAGCCCATCCAAAACGCAATTCTATGATTTTGAATGTGGAAAATGTTGATGCAAACAAAAATCCAAAGGACTGAGTCGTTGTGCTACAAATTTTCCAAACTTTCCTTTTCAACATATAATAATGCAATGTATGTGGAGCTGTATTGTTCCTTTCATGTTTAAGTCTAGCTTTATTAAAATTTTGACATTAACAGTCGGAAGATTTAGCAGAGGTTATTAACTTGTATGTAAAAAAATATTAGAATGGGAGATGAAAAACACCAAAATCTAGGCAGCCTATAATTTTAATGGATCATGGTATCTTTTACATTATATGGTAATATTTTGTTCTAATTGCGAATATTAGATGGGAATGTTAGCCCCATTTTGACTGTTATCCTAATTATAATATTTTCTTAGGGTCCTAATTATAATATATTAATATATTTTTTAGGCTTCATTTAATGTAGTTATAATAATTTTTCATACCTAATTTACGACTTTATTATCAAGGTAATCCACCGTGCTGCAAGCATTAGATTTATTACGAGTCTTGCAGTCTCAAATATAAAATAAAATAATAGTCCTGCCATTGACTTGGAAATTCATCCACTCACTACCCAATCCAACCAACAAGTTGTCCATAATTAACTTTTCTGACTTCCATAGTCCATAATTGAAGGAGACATACGTAGAGGACGGTAATTTTTTTCTCAAGTTCATGTTACGATGTTTCTCTCAAGTTTATTCAGCTTCAGACTTTCAAATTTAAATTTTTATTAGAAACAAAGATTTATTGTGCTGGAAAATTAGGTAGGTTATACCTAATACTAAATGGCTCTAATACAGTTTTGGGCCAAAGGTAGTATTTTTCGATCTAGTTAACTTTGGGGCTGTTTAGATAATTAGATTGTCTTTGGATTATATAAATTTATTGAAGCACTCAAAGGAAAGAAAAAAAAAATGCAATATACTAACAATTACTAGTTACTTGGTACACAAAGTTGAATTTCATCTGTTGCTTTCTAAAATTATCGACATGAGATGATAGAGTTGTAAGCACAGTCTGCATAAAATTTAAAGATGTGATCGGACAATGTGATTAAAGATTAGAAAATTTAAACACAAGTTGTAACACCTTGGTTTGTTACACAATGATTAGTGAATTTATTTGAATAAAGTATAACTAAGATAGGTCCATAATCTGAAATTAAGGGTAATTTTTTTAATTTTTTTGAGAAAGAAGACATTTGATGCTTTGTGAGTTATTTTCTCAAGAGATTGAGAATAAAATATAGAAATTTATTATTCTAACTCAATAATAAATTAAGATTCTAATTTAATTTCAATTTTGATTCCATGCATGACATGAGCATGACTAAGTGTGCATTTTAGGTAATAAGTGTTTGATGTTCATCCAAGTTGCTTATACGATCGATTTAATTTTCGAAAATGTGACAATGTGCTTATGTGATTAATAATTGTTCTAAATGTGATTAAGAAATTTAGACAGGTGTGGAGGAAATCCGCATTGGGCTGAGCTAGTGGCCCGATTACTTATTTAAGCCAATAGATGGGCCGATTCATTTAGGCAAACCAAAGCCCATTTACTTTAATAGACTGATCAATTATTTTAAATAGCCTTGGGGGTCCTATTGAGCTCAATTTAATTTTGATTAAATAGGATCCAATTATTGAGCCCAACTAGCTAAATAAGAGTCCCCAATAATTTAATTAAAATAACAACACAAATAGATGAAATTGAACTAGCACATAGAACAATAATAAAAAGAAAAAAACAAAATCCTAATAAGGGGGAGTATTTAAGAAAATTAATTCCTATTGCCCAATTTAATAAATATAAAAAACGCAAGAATCCAAATTTATAAAATTATAAATAATAAAAAGGAAAAAGTTGAATGTGAAAAAAAAAAAAAAAAAAACTGTTTTCTGAGGCGCCTAAGTAATCAAAGATTTGCAACGAATTGTCTCCAGCGATTAAGTCTTAGACAGAAGAATTTATAATTTTCGCAACGCTAATCCTATTCATAGCCTTCTTTTTATTCACTTTAACATTGATTATAAGAGCATTCATATACTGAGCACTAAGTCCTTGAATATTTATATTATTCACGTGCTTTTGAGCACTACTCATAATCCTTGAATACTAATTAAAAAGTTGAACACTTACACTATTCAAAGAACAACAAATATTTGAGAGGAAAAAATTAAAATATAAAGAGAAGTTTGAGAGAAATTGGAGAATAATATAATTTTGGTGTTAATGAAGTGCGGGGAGGAAAGTAGAGTATTTATAGATTAAAATTTAGAATGAAAATAGAAAAGAAAAAGAAAAAAGGAGAAAGTGACGTAGGAGGATGAGTAGCAGTTAGGGTTTAATTTCTTTTCATTAAAATCTGATTTTTGAATTACTTAAAAAAATTAAAAGCATGCCACATGGCACTATGTGATTGAGCGATGACGAATGGTACGACAACGTGTAACCGGGCCGCGCTCAACACCTCAAAGCGCTGTGCTTCGGCGTTTGAGCACGCGGTGTCGTGCTCAACGCACGGCGCTGCGCATGCTCTAAGACACTTTATAGCATATAAACCGTTAAAGAATGTAGATGTTAGATAAATGCTCAAAATACAGATCTTAATGCTTCTGAACTAAAATTTTATGAGCATATAAGTTTTAGAAGAAATGGTTAATTTCATTTTGAGGTTCAAGTTTTAGGCCAACTTGCAATTATAACACCACTATTAGACTTGTCAATCCGAAATCCAAATTTTCAATTTGTTGCAGTTTGAGTCACTTCCAAATTCGATTTTCCCAATTTTCATTTTCAAATAAATTCTTGTCGTTTGAGCCTCTAGTTCGAGAAATCAAATTGGGGTTGATAAGAGGAATATTTTGGCATGTGGATTGACATTCAATACCTATAGATTTTGTGAAATGTTTGAATACGACAACTAATACTTGATAGATTTCTTCAATTCGATTCACATATATGAAAGCGCATGCATAAATTATTTTGAAGAAAGGCCATGCATGATTGAAAAGAATTTTTCTTGGCTTGAACTGTTACATATCCTTTTTCCCATGCCGGAGATTTTGGTATTATCTCCAAACTTGACGGTTTTCATCCAGCTCAGAAAATGAAGACTTGCTTCGGCACATATGTTCGCATGTGATTGTACCTTAGCGTGACAAGCCATCAACAAAGATAGCTCTTCCTCAGTTCCTGCAAACTGAGATTTCTCAGCTTCTATCGTTAGTTTGGTTCCACATTCGGACTTTGTCACTCATTAGATTTGTGAAAGAAGTTGGACTTTTGTGAAGAAGATTGATGGCCACCTCGTCCTCGTCCTCTCCTGTGTGAGTCATCGGCTTGATGCTGAAAATTCTTTCGATCAGTGTTACCTTTGCCCCTGTCTCTGTAAAGCTTGCCTATCTTGTTGATTCATTTTTTGTTCATCAACCAATAAAGAACCTTGCAATTCATTTTTTGATTCTTCAATCATTGATCGAAGGATCTTCTCCATCACCGCCACGTCTTCTATCTTTTCTCCACGAACACAATCGCCATGGGTTCTGGAGAAGAAATCAGAAACAGACTCAAAACAACGCAGCAGAATCACAGAAAATCTCTAAACAAGGGCTAGCAACAACTTCCATACTTGACAGGGCAACCTTTGCCGGTTTTTGAGAAACAAATCGTGTTTGATGTTACAGGGAATACTCTGGCAACGCAGATCAGACATGAAATCCGAGCTGGTGAAATTACTGAATCGACAAACTTTGCAAACCTACCGAAGAAACTAAAATGAAAAATGTGGTACTATATTGAAGAAGATTAGAGAAGGAAAGGCTACTTGAGTTATTTCCACGGATGATTGGGCAGAATATCTTATCTTATGGTCCCTATATAAATATGAGTAGAAGAAGATGTGAATTGAAGTTGATGAGATGTGAAGAGAAGCAATAGTACCTGTGGTGTGAAGTTAGTCAGCAATATCGAGGCGGCGAACGTGGGCAATCTTGTGCCAATCCTCTCCACTTCGTCTCTGTAATCGCCTTTGCAGTTGGGGACATCCATTGACATGTAGCCATTTCAGATTTGGCAGAGCTGGAATAGATACAACCTTTGGGCAGTCTGAAACAAAGAGGTCATGAAGAGATGGTAGCTGGTCAGGGAGTGATTCCAGCTCAGCAAGATGATCTAGGTATAGAGATCTGAGTGAGGAGAGGTGCTGCAAGGCTTGAGGCAAGCGCGCCATCTTCGGAAGACCCACTAAATTGATCCATTTAAGATTATGGAGATGTTCAATATCCTCTGGCAGCTGAACTAATTTCGGGCACTGCCATAGAGCGAGGCCCTCCAGGGCAGTAAGTTGCCGCAACATCCCTTCTGGGAAACATCTCATTGTCTGGCAATGGCCTAGAGATAAATATCTAAGCTGTTTTAAGGCCTGCAGACCTTCTCTTGTCACAGTGATCTCTTTTGCACCCTCAATTGTCAATACTCGGAGCTTACTGAACTTTGCCAGCGTTTCCATTGGGAAACATGTCAAGCTCTCCTCAATTTTCAGGCGCAGTTGCCTAGGAATGTCCTGCTTAGATAATAAAGCCAAAGTTGAGCTACTGCATTTTAGATACTCCAACTTTTGGAGGGATGAGAGTGGTGGCAGTATTAATGAAGAGCAACGCTCTATCCATAGAGTTTTAAGATTTGGGAATGCTTCTTTACACTTTTGCTCCTTTGAAAGCCCCTTCAGATTTGGGAGATTTGTTAAATACAGAGATTCCAAAGCCTGGAACTGTATCTTTACTGGGTGTCCACTCCCAACTTCTTCTTCAATAATATACTCCACCCCCACATTCATTAAGGACAACTCCTTAAGATGAGGTAACTCTCCCAGTTTTGGAAAACGCCTACAATTTTCGCAATGCTTTATATCAATCTTTATTATCTTTTCCAGAGTTGAATTTGTCATCCAACGTGGAAGATATCTACCACTGAAGCCTTGTATATAAAGAGATTCAAGCTTGGGGTGAGGTTCAAGTGCTTCCAACACCTTTTCATCAACATCCTCCTCTATCTTGGATGAATCATTTCTTTCCCACAACACCTCAACTCCCGAAGATTCTTTTTGTCAGCAATCTTTGCTTTCTTTGCATCCAAATGGTCTTTTACTCTCTCCAGATGCCTAATCTCAAGCTTTCCGCCAAGGTTCAAGCATTCCACTTCCCCAAGTTGGTTATCTCTCTTGAAACCCACTACAAACATACTCAATGTTTTAAGGCCATTTAACTCTCTCATTTTAGACGGCATCTCAGCCAACGACTCACAGCCCGACAAACATAGATGTTGGAGATTATGTAAGGATGTCAGCTTCTTAGGTAAAGCCACAAGCCTACGACAGTTATCCAAGTTGAGTATTTGCAAATTCCAAAGAGTACACACCGAGCTGGGGAGAGTGCGAATTTCGGAACTAGATAAATTCAAGTATCGCAAATGTTTAAGATTGCCGATGGAAGGAGGCAAATCTTTTATTGCTTTAACAGTTGCATATAATACTCTTAAACTTGTGAGCTCCATGATGGATGTAATGTTCAAATCTTGCTGAAAAGTTTTAGGAAACAAGACATTTCTGTCTAACAAGTTTACCTCGCGGATAGTAGATGCACTTGTGAGATTTCTTTCACTTTGTATTCCGGGAACTTTGTTCTCCATTATTGATTGTGCCAGGTCATGGACAAGATCATGCATACCGATCCGGTTATGAACATCTGTTTGTAGAAGAGATCTGAGCAGTAACTCATTACATATTTGATTTCCAACATCTTCCACTTGTAAAGTCCCCTTCGATGAAATGTAGCCATGAGCCATCCATAGAAAGATCAGTTCTTGCTTTTCAATGTAATAGTCCTTAGGAAAGGCTGCAAAATAAGCAAAGCATTGCCTGAGCTCCAATGGGAGATGATGATAACTCAATCTCAATGCTGGCATTATCAAACTCTCTTCTGCCGACAGCTTCCATATCTCACTGTCTCTCACATATACCCATTCCTCTTCTCTCCTTTTAAAACGTAGAATTCCCCCAAGCGCTGTAGCAGCCAGGGGCACTCCAGCACACTTTTTCACAATCTGTTTCCCAATTATTTCCAGCTGTGGAAACACCTCTTCTCCTGGTCCGAAGGCACGCTGCCTCAGAAGCGCCCAACAATGCTCATCCGACAGTCCCTTAAGCCAATGACATGGAAGTGTTGTCATTATATCTGCAACCTTCTTCTGGCGTGTGGTGACGACGACGGATGAGCCGGTTGAACCACATGATAAAACGTCTCTCAACTCGAACCATTTATCCCGGTGGTCGTTCCAAACGTCATCTAATACAATCAAATATCTTTTTTTGCTCAACAATTCCCAGAGGCGACGCTCTGCAGCATCCAAGTGCTGCAAATCCGAAGCTTTTCCACTCCCGGTGGCGGATTCAATCATGGCCTTAACCAAAGACTTCATCTCAAAATTATCAGCACAAACCCAAATCCTTATATCGAAGTGCTCTTCCACCTGTGGATTATTGAAGACTAGTCGAGCAAGAGTGGTCTTCCCAAGGCCGCCAACACCGATGATTGGCAGCACGGATATCTCTTGTTTCTCATTCACATCATTGACCAACATCTTCACAATCTTGTCTTTGTCTTCTTGCCTACCATGAATCTTATCAGACACATTCAACAGGGAAGCTGTCTCGCGTGAGGCAGGAAGGAGCATCTTCTCTTGGCCTATGAAGAGGCATGTCGCGCAGATGAAACTTAGCGCGCTCCGCAGCAACAGCGTCCAATTTCTCGTTGACTTGCTTCATCCTCCTTGCGATGTTGTGGCGATACAGAATTTTCTTGAGGCTGTAACGACTGAGTTTTGAATGAGAGTGGTTGACTTTAGAGACATGAGTATTGCACTCATCCAATATGTCATCAATCTCATACGCAAGAGCGTTGAGCTTCTGCAGCCAGTCTCGAATTGGCTTGCTCTGGATTTGCTTGTCTTCGGCATCCTCCAACACAGCTTGGATGGTGGTGAGAGTGCTGCAGAGCTTGTTCATCTCATCGTCGACGCCCAAGATCAGTCCGATCTCCTCCTTGATAAGAGAGCTCAGATTATCAAGAACGAGTTGAAGAAATGCCTCTGCCATTATGGAACAACAACAATTAAGGATTCTTTTTTTGATAGCCAAATGAGATATGACAAAGATGAGTGAGATGGAATGGTATGTAACTGGTCTAAGTCTTTTACTTTGTCATTTTGTTCATCCACTTAACATTTCCAAACCAGAAGATAATAGATTAAAAAGTCTTAGTTTGTAATTCAAGAATATAAATTGATTATTTTAATTAGTTTGTAAAACTCTCCCATGGTGTTAGTAGTGAGGCATCTAATGGTTGGCAACTGCAGTAATTTATAATTTGTTTCTTACATAAGCACACAAAACCGATGAAGAGGTCAATGCATTGGTTTTATTTAAGAATTGATTGCTTTTCCTAAAAAATCTTATTTCTATTAATTTAAATTATATAGCTTTCCTGTCAGCAACCTATTTACTTGTTTATTGGATTCTATGACTTCAATTATTTCTACGTCTAATTAGAAGTCTTGGTCTTCCTTCATGTGGGATTTTTATATGTAGTGGTGTGCATATGTAATTTATTATAATATCACTAAATTCAGTTAAGTGAATTTCTTGGATTGATTATTGAGTTGCGTTAATTATTCAAAATTTCAATTTTTTTACAAATAAAATCTGCATTAAATCTTTGACAAGGACATAATATCAATATTGCATTCAGGCATCTCAATCATTAACCAATGTTGGTGTTAAAATATGTGAAAGATTGTCAGAACACAGAGATAAGGATTGAATACAGATCAATATCAATTTTCTATTTTTCTACGCAATGATTAGTGAATTTATTTGAATAAGGTAAGAATAACATATGTTTCTAATCCCGAAATTTAGGATATATTAATTTTTTTAAGCAAAATAGAAAAGACCATTGATGCCTTGTTAGTTATTTTCTAAAACGATTGAGAATAAAATAAATGAATTTATTATCCCAACTTAATACTAATTTAAGATTCAAATTCAGTATCGATGTGGTACTAATGTTTGAAGTTTCTCCAAGTAAACTATGTAATAGATTTGATTTCAAAAAATGTGACAACATGTTTATGTGATGAATGGTTGTTCTAAATGTGATTTTATAAATTTAGTTAGGTGTGGAGGGAATCTGCATTGGGCCGAGCTAGCTACCCAATTACTCATTTAAGCCAATAGATGAGCCGATTTCAGTAGTCAAACCAAAGCCCATTTTTAGCCCAAATATTTACTTCAAACCCATTTAGTTTAATCGATGGACCAATTATTTAAATAGCCTTAGAGGCCATTGAGCTCAATTTAACTTAGAATAAGCCCAACCTAAGTATGGTGGGCTGATTTTGTGTTGGTAAATAGGATCCAGTTATTGAGCCCAACTAGCTAAATAAGAATCCCATATATATTGATTAAAAAACCACAACATAAATACATGAAATTGAACTAGCACATAGGACAATAATAGAAAGAGAAAAACAAAATCCTAATGAGGTGGAGTGTACTGCGGTCAAATTAATATCTAATGTATAACTAAGACCAATAAATCACTATCCTGTCATAAAATGGATGGTCAAGATTTGATTACGTCGAGTATCATTATACAGTATCGTCAATGTCAGCATGAGGGTATAACAGTAATAAATTTAAAAAGCGCGTGGTTAAGAATGAAAGTTCTGTATAATCAGGCCACTAAAATCTTGGAAGGTGTATCCAGTACATCATCAATGAGTATCTAACCGCAAATCTCATATTAAATAATCTACTTCCCATAAAAAACGGAAATCATAACTTCACTAAATCTATCAACAATAATTTTTTCAAAAATATCTCATAATCTTAAGTGACTGTGTATGATTATAGTGACAACGTATAATGATAATATTGGTTTGTTATGATGATTCGAAGTAAGCTATGTAATGATATGTAATGTTACATTCATCATATTACAATAATTATATCATCATATAACATAATGCACGTCATCAGAATGATTTCGAAAATAAAAAATCTATCATAGAATATATATACCTTAATTATCAGTTGTTACCAAATATAATGTATTAATTAAAATACCTAAAAATAAGAAAGTTGTCATATATATTAAATGAAATACAAATCATGTCCCTATAAAATAGGAATTATATCATTACTGTGATTTTGAATTTCACGTGGCATGGCATGTTTGCATTCTTTAGACCTTACAATTCGGCGATTTCCATTCAATTTATGTTCTGCAATAAGAAAGTGTGCGCAACTTGCGCTGAAAGACTCAATGGTTGACGGGATTGTGCAGAATTGACGGGCAGCCTGCCGATGACTTTCTTGTTTTGAACGACGGGCGCTACTTATACTCTTTTCCCTTTTCTTTTTCATTATAAAAGAAAAACGTGGTTCAGCTGTGGTGGGATCCATCCTTAGTGATGACTGATGACCTTACTCTCTCATTTGAGATTTTATTATTTTTGCAAAGACTTGTTCCATTCATAACTCTCATTTTATTCACTATAACTTACATTAATATAATAATAAAAAAATAATTATGAATTATTATTTTATCTTACAGTCTATGGCTCCCAAATTAAATATATAATGAATAATGTATTTATCTGTTTTATGTTCTCTAAGTATAATTTATTTATCGGCTTGGCTTGCTCGGTAGAAGTTTTCGCGTAGTCGAAGTTTTCTTCCATATTCATATCATCTGGTGGTTATATTTATCTATTTTTTTTTTAGAATTTGGTACTTTCAGCCATTTCCATATCCTCCAACTTCTAGCATTTTAGTTTTCAGAGACATCAGTTTAGTAAGATTTGAAGACAATTTCGATAATTTCCAAAAAAAAGTAAAGTAGAAAATAAAATGAAAAAAAGTTTTGGTAGTGGCTAGAGCCGCCTTATTGTATCGTTCATAGAAAAAATGTGACCTGAAGTTGATGGCGAAAGGAAATGAAGAGAAGCAATAATTTAAACACCCTTGTAGCCCTTGACGACAGATAATTTTAATAGGAAATGAAAAACTTTATTACTCATCTCGGTAAATATGGAAAACAAATTTGAGATCCAAATCTTAAGTAAACTAGTATAATTAATTGGAGGGTGTTGGTTGAATTATAAACTCTTTAACATTGATCGTAATTCGTAACACACTTTAGAGTATATTATAAATCGTTAAAAAATTTAAATATTAGATAAACGTTCAAAAAATTAAATCTTAATGTTTCAGAACTAAAATTTTACGAGCTAAGTTGTAGAAGAAATGGTTAATTGCATTTGAAGGCTCAAGTTTTAGGCCAATTTGCAATATAACACGTCTACCTTGTCAACGCGAAAGCTAGCTAGTTTTCCAATTTATTGCAATTGAAATCACTTCCAAATTCGATAACTTTTTAAGTTTTCAATTTCAAATGAATTCTTGACGTTTGAGCCTTTAATTTGAGAAAACAAATGTTTGGCTCAATGAGAGAAATATTTTGGTGTTTCTTAAATGATTCTTAGGAGTTTTAGCTGCATTTGATTTTTCGACTCTTTTTATGGGATGATTTTTTGCCTCTTATTTATAGCTCCATATATCAAGCAAACAACAGTTACAAATCATTGGCCAAACATGGTCGCAGATTTTTTCCATAGTATACCATATTGAATCTGGTAGAAAGTATTATACTAAAACAATCTTTATAATTGGATAATAAGTTCTTTTGCAACGACTTGGTGGGTTGGGTGGGGTTACTTTGTCTAAATGTTTCAAGTTTGTATTTTTAGTAAAGTCTTTATTTGTATTCGTAATTTGTAGGGTACTGCATAAAAACGTAAATTTATTCAGTACACACTGAAGATAGTAGTTGTAGGTTACCACGACATACACACATAGTAGGAGCTATGGTGGGTCCTGAGGGGGCCTATGCCCCCCAAACAATTTTGAAATTTTTTAAGGATATTTTTGTAATTGTATATATTAGTTATAAATTAAAAAAAAAATATTACTATTGAATTAGATATATTTGAGAATTTGAAAATTTATTTTTTGTTGTAATAAAAATAAGTTTAGTTGCTTAAAACTATATGAACTTTTATTTTTTTTAGAATTTGGCATAGTTCCAATTTTGTAGGCCATCAACTCGGTTATCTAGAGTCCGATGTAAAATTCAAATGTGTCATTGTAAAGCTCTTGATGGTGTATCTTTAATGTTACTAATAACGTTGGGTTTTGGTCACCGAAAGTGATTAAAAATGGCTTGAAAGTTGCTATCATGAAACTCTATTTTTTTGTTTTTCAATTCATAAAAATAGAATTTTCGACATTTGTAAAAAAAAAGTTGTGAGTTTAACTTATATTTTGATTTCAAGATAAACATTACTGGTGAAATTATGAAATATCATTTTGGGCCCAGCGTGAAATGTCTGGCTTCGTCACTATATATATATATATATATATAAACGGATAACAAGTTATGGTTTCCGACTTGATTTGATTTATTTGTTATTGTGGTCGTCTATCTATTCCCAAATCTTGTTTATTCATTTCGTCCTCTTCCTCTCCTGCGTGAATTTTGGAGCTGAAAAATCTTTCGATCATGTTACCTTTGCCCCTGCCTTTGCAAAGCTTGCTCTTCTCTATCTTGTTGATTCATATTCTGTTCCTAGTGTTTGAAGCAATTGCCGGCTTGCTTTATTCGATCAATGGCCTGGAAGTAACGACAGATAATTACTGGATGCGTACTTTATTTATTCATCCACAGCCTATTTATAGTCAGCAAGATAACTCAGCAGCATAACATCGAATCTCCAAACAACGTACGCTTGTTGAAAATTTGAGGGAGACAGATAAAGTTTAATGGAAAGATTAAAATTGATGTTCAAGACTCTTTCAATAGTGACGTAGGACCATATGCGGTTCGACTCTCTTTTTACGATCTGAGAAAGAACCGTTAGAAAACCCAGAAAGGAGCTGATATTTGCTCATTACAATTAATTAATAAATTCAAATAGTGTGAAAAATAAAAATAAATCAATAGAAAATTAAACAAAGTCATTAAAGCGTGGCTGGATTTGCTCGTACGTCCCCTGCAAAAATCATGAGCACACGAACTCAGCATAATCCCCCATAAAATCATTGCAAGAACAAATCAAGAACAAAAGCAAAAACAAGATGAAAAAGAAAGCCAACAAAACAGAAACACTTTATGTGAAAAACATTAACGAACTTAGAAATTCATCAAGTAATTTATCAATAAATTAATTAGTAGATTGTGTTATAGTTAACATACTTATTTTTCACTCTACTACGCACATAGCTACGAATTTTACCGGTAGTCCATTGTGTAACACTTAAATAATTTCACTTTTTAATTTACTGGAAAATGAGTTCAAGCATTCATCTACAACATCTGATAAAGCAACTCTTCTTTTTGGAGAGAGCATTGATGATTTAAAATGCGAGGGAAGGTTGAACAAAGCTACCCGCCTCAGAATACAGAGGCACAGGTTTTTCACCAAAATTCATTGCAAATATCAAAATCATAATCAAAATTCAACATTGAAAACAAGCAATCTAACGTCAATGAAGAGGCGAGACGAAGAAATGGACCCAGAAATTGGAATCGAGGAACAAAATCCCCACAAGATGGATGAATTCAAAAGCAACGGACCTGATTGCAATCCCATGGCTGCACTTCTTCATGGTGGGGCGGGGTTCACCCCTCAAATAACCTTCCACGGCTGAAACAAATTATTTTATTTTTTATTAGGAATTTAATTTACGGCAACATAAAAATAGCTTTATTTATTTATTTTTTATTAGGGGCTATATGATAGAATATTAACTTCAAAAATATTTCTAATATATTTTGAAATAAGAGGGCTATGATAAGTTAAATAGGATCTATATACATTAAAGTAGGGTATGATACTAGTGAGAGAATGACAAGGCCTCAATTTTAATAAAAGGGCCCAATACCTTTCGGCAATATTAGTATTATTACTATTGGGCTTGACATGTAATTCATACTCTATGGATCATCCATTTATGATGGAGCCGAAACAACTTATAGATCAAAGTTGAAGCAGCTGGGCAGGCTGGCCCGACACAAGCCCATCGTGATTTTCCTCAAAATTGGATTGGATCGGGCCGGCCCAGAAATAAGTCGGGCTGCTAAAATACAAACCGAAGCTAGTCCGTTGCAAGCCGCTGGGTCGGCAGGCTTAATCGGCCCAATGCTAAATCAAGAAATATATTATGATCTAAATTTTATGGCCTAAAGTTTTAGTTTACCAAAGATCAATTGTAGGCTTGGAAATGTGACTCTCAAGCATTAATTTTTTTTTGTTATAAGCTTAAAACATAATATTGATATAATTCAAAATGCGATTTACAAATAAAGAAATCTTAAAAAATAGATGATAAATAACAGGTAACGAGTCTTATCAAATACTAAATATAAAGATGACAAAGAATTTAGAAATCCTCTCAAATTCCCAAATTCTCAAATTTGTTAATATATACTAAATTACTAAAGTAAATAGATATATAGGCAACGTAATTTGTCCAATATCTATCTTTTTTTATCTATTCACTTTGTTTGCACAAAGAAACAAAAGATATAAACGTAATATCTATATAATTGATATTGAAAATAAATTATTTATGTAAGGAAACAGAAGATCTTTCTATACAATGTAATAATTTTTCTTTCTATTAGGAATAATTTTCTTGAGTAAATAATTACAATTAATGCAAAATGTAAAATATATAATTTAAAAAATTAAATGGGGGGCTTGGTCCGGTACCCGCTGCCGGATCAGCCCATCTGGTCATCGACCGAGCCAAAAAAAAGTCCGATTTTTTGTGGCCTCATTTATTTAGAGATCAAACCGACCCTAAAAGCGGGTGGGCAGGGCAACCCATCGGCCGGACCATTTCAGGCCATTTTGTACTAACTATAAAAGTTGTGTGTATTACGTTCAATCATTTCATCCTCCAAAACATTCCGATATACTAATATATTATGCATCATTTTATAATAGCAATACATTAAAAAGTTGTCCAACATTATATCGTATTTGTGCATTATTGAAATGTATGGGGTTATTCCGACCAAACCTCCAATCATCACCATTATTCATCAATTATAATATAGTATAATTTGTATATTGGTAACGAAATGATACTATCAATTGCTCGAAAAAAATTAAAATCACATCACGATTTATTAAAACAATAAGAGCATTAGCAACACAAGTGCTCTGAGCATGATATTGCGTACATATATTCGGTACTCATGAATTACATAAGAATAAACACTTAATGCTTACACTTAACTAGATGTAAAAACAATTTGTACATGCACTCTGTGCTCATGGATTGTAAGAGAATAATTACTTAATGAATTGCACAATTGATTTTATATAAAAATAAAAAAATAAAAAAATAAGAAATGAGATAAATGAATAGTATAAGTGTAGTGTTTTTTAATACTCATGAGTTATATAAGTTAAGTGAAGTGCTTCTTAGTGTTTATAAATTATTGATGCCTTGAGCACCCCTGATTGAATTGTACATTCAAAATTTTGGTTGGCATATTAATGTTCCACGTCAACTAGGTTTTAAGATCTATAATTGTGCCACGTGGACTTTTGTTTCAATGCTTGTAACCGATAAGGGCATATACGTCATACATATTATTATTGTTTAAGGAAAGTTACGGATATTATGAGGATTTATCCTAAAAATACGCAATTCATGGGATATTATTGGTTTTGGTGTGTTTATCATTATTATAATAATTTATTCATTTTTCCATATCCGATGCGGTTGTATAGGTTAAATATATTTTATATTTAATTGTCTAGAAAATGATATATGATATAACGAATAATGATTAGTATGGTTGGATGTAAAGATGTGACAAATTGTTTGTAAATTTAAAAATGTTGCAACATATGGTAAAATATTTACACTTAGTATTATAATGATTATTTTTAAGATATAATGATATTTGATGTATATTATAATGATAGAAGAAAATGAATTAGGGTTTAATGACAAATATGGCATTTGGAATCAATAGATAGGTAATGTGTGTGGATTTAGCAAAAAATATGCAGTAATTATTGCTTTAAAGATATCGTTAAGTTAATGCTGCATGTAAATCAACAACTATCGAAATTTAAAAAAAAAAAACGTGTATTGAGTTGGATAATAATAACCCTTTATTGACTAACTATAATATTACGATGATTTGTGTATATATTAGATCATAACTGTCTACTTTCAAATCCAATCATTTAAAATTGGTGTTGGTTATGCATTAGGGTCTTAGTTTAACACTAATGAATGTATCCCTATATATATATATAAGGGACGAAGAGATTGAAATTTGTACTCTATTTTTTTTGTTTTTAAAAAAGAGATAAATATCATTGAATTAGAATGCTCATGATTCGTTTTTTAAGTTTACAAATCCTCGACTTCAAATAGAATGGTTTCATGATCTCAAATCAGTACTTGTGGTTTTTTCATTTCAATATAATTTTAATACTTTCCTATAATAACATGTTGATTTTAATATATTCTCTGATATTTATTGACTTGTTACGTGGACGATCAGATTACAAGACAAATTTAACCAATAGTATAAAAAGTTCGAGAATGAAGGGCCAAAATTTGACCCTATAAATTGGTACTTAGTAGTGTTATTAACTCGTTAAAAAGAAGAGTGATTATACTTTGACCATCCGTTTAAGTGTTAGGGGCTAAATACCTACTAATTATATAATCGATAATCATATATATACCTTATAAAAAAGCAACTAAATAAATATAATAGAACAATTAAGAAAAGTTAATTGTTTTACCTTTTCTTATAATTAGGGAAAATGAGACCGCGGGGATTGAACCATTAATTACTCTTTGCACTCTTTATACAAAGAGACTTAGTCAATCCATAATATGCTATATATATATATATATATATATATCTTGTGTTTAAATAAAAGAAATTATATCTATATATATCTCTATCTCCGATGATCATTTGGGAACTTGTGTTGTATCTTAAAATTATTAGAATTCTTTGTAGATATTTAATCAACTAATGATATGATATGTATTTTATATCTTAAAAAAATAAAGAATAGCCACCGATCTCCCTACCTCCCATGGACCATTTGTGTTAATCCCAAACCACTAATTTTATATTGTACAAGTTTGAAATTTATTGAGGACGCTATTGTTGAAACTCAAGTTCCGAATTTTGTAGATTTAACATGAAGTTAACATCTCGACATCTCCTATTAATTAATCCACATGTAAATGCACGAAACACTAAAAATTAAAGATATTCAGCAAATTAATATCATCGCCTAAGTTGTGTTGCTTGATCATAAGGATTCCTAAGTGGCCGCGAACCTCTCTTTCTTTTATTTTTTTAATATTTCGGCATTCCGCAACCACTACTTTCAGTGTGCATTTTGCTACAATAATTTGCAAAAACCATACAGGAGAATCAAGTGTTGTTACTACTCAGACTTATGAGGCGTTAATGAGATTTTGAACCAAGACCTTTAGCCTAATAAATACCCGCTTAACTATTAGATCATTCTCAAAACTACGTCACTCGTTACATTATGTTATATCATCTCCATAACCAGTGGCGCATCTAGAATTTTTGATACGGGGGTGCAAGTCGCACAACAGATAATTACATAACACGCTAAAAAAATAAAAAAAATAACACTTAAAGAAGTACATCTTGAAATATTA
>JAYDZE010322047.1:0-18285 GCA_034509125.1 Monilaria moniliformis | reverse complement strand
AATTATTACTTAAAAAAAACTTTAACTTTGTAATTTAATTATTATTTGTAAAATTGTACTTGTATTTGTAAATGTAAACATGTACATTTTGAAAAATGAATAAACAGTTGTAGTTGCAATTTACAAATGTAATTGTTATACTTCAACTTTGTAATTGATTATTTCTAAAATAGTTATAGTTGCAATTTAATTTACAAATATATTTGTTATACTTGAATTTAGAAAGAAAGAAAAAAAAAACGGAAAACCGAAACCATAACCGTAACGGCCGTAACCAGCCCAAAAATCGGCGGTTTGAAATCGAAACCGGAACCGGCGGTTACCAGTTCAAAACCGAAACCGTGAATTGGCTAGGCGGTTCGGTTCCGATTCCCCTCATCGGAACCGGAACCGGCCGTGAACACCCCTGGTGGTTGAAAATTGAAATAAATACGTATGTTGCAGAAAGAATGACATCCTCGTCAATGGCGTTTATTTCAATTTGACACACACCTCCCTCCCTCCCACGGTCACCCACTATAACCTCACACCTACACAAACACAGCTACTACTACGTATATTCCACATGGCCTCCTCGCTCTTTATAGTCGCATAGTTTTTGAATTTATATATCCAATTTTCTTCAACTTTCCCTTTTCCGCCATTTCAGTACCCACGAAAAAGTATTACTAGCATTTAGAACTACTATACTACTGTTTATCATCATCATTCATAGCCCAAAAGGATCAAACGCCGATGCTTCTCGTGATTTTCATAAAGAATTCCCCGCTCCCTCTCTCTCTCTCTCTCCTCTCTCTCTGTTTTACAGTTTTCACTTCTTTTACTTCCCCAGTTCAATTTTGCGATTTTCAATTACACCGACCCTCACTTTCTCGTGTCCTTCTCGAGGGGTAGATTGAAACTGTTGATCCTGTATATATTTCTTCGAATATCATTTGTGGGGTTTTGTTGTTTCCTCCTTTTTTCTTTTATTTTTGCAACCCTTCATGCTCTTCTTTTTGTTCTTTCCAATTTTGAAAATTTTGAGGAGAGAGAGAGAGAGAGAGCCTTTGGTTAGCCCTCATCTTGCTGCTTTGGTCCTTTCAACAGGTACCTTCTTTCTTTTGTTCTCTGCATTTTCATGGCTTTTTTTTGGGTACGCTAATGTTTGAATTCTGTTTTTACTTAGGATAATTTTGGTGTTTGCTGTATTGGGCTCTAAATTTTTTTAGTTGTGGTTGGATTGTAGTGGGATGAAGAGTGGTCCAGCTTGTTGAGTATCTTTGTTATTAGTCTGGAAATGAGAGAGACAACACGTAATCATGAGATTTTTGATCAGTTTCTTTCGTCTTTTATCAACCAATTTATTCAAAGTGGGCTCTTTTTTATGAACAAGAAAGAATAATTAGGCTGTACTAATGGTTTATGTCTTTTTCTTTTTCTGTCTAAAAGGTGATCTTTGTGGTTTTCAAATTCAATGAAAAAGCTAAATTTTTTTTGGCCCTCTGCAGTTTGTTAACTTGACCTTTTCTATTTGGTTCTGTGAATTTCTTGAACTGGCTCATGTGATTTCTTTCATTTTGTTTAATCAGTTAACTTGCTAAGTATTTTGAACAGTCCTTGTATTTTAGTATGAAACAATTCCCAGAGTTAAGTGTGAAGGAAATCAAATATGTAGAAGAAGAAAAAGTAGGACCTTTGTTTGATCTTAACTTTTGGATCTGCCTCTTGTTGTCTAAAGTTATGAGAATATTGAAGACTACCTTTTCAGCACTAACATTTAGAACTTGATGAGTGAATTGCCATCACAACTGACACAGTTCCTCAGAAGCTCATTGCCTAAAATGTTTAAGTTTTGTGGTTGTTTCTGCTTTCTCCATTTTACTTTAATGTCGTTCTTGAGCTATAAGTCCCGTGTGGGAAAAATTATAGAAGAGAGTGATGCAAAAAAAACGGCTCGTTATATTGTTAAACTGTATACTGGTTGGTTATTTATCAGCGATAAAGTATAACTGATTATACCTTGTCTTCTGTGAAATTCAAGGTATTGTGCATGACTGCAAATTAGATTCTGGCATGATTGGCGAGTCACGTGCGTTTTGCCTTCTACAATGAGTGCGCCTCATAATACTCATGAGATAATAGAGTTGACAGAAAGCTACAACTCCGAATCTAATATTAGTGAAGACACTGGAAAGCATCATTTGGGCAAATCTCTAAAGAAGCCTAGTATTGAGGATGACATCAACAAAACCTTTGTCGAGATTGGGAGCTCTCGTCGAGGTATTGGTCAATCAGAACAACATGTTAGAGATGCGTTACACAAAAGTGCCATGAAGAGGCCAATACGAATTGGCCCTTCTCATGCTTCAGGTATTGGAATTTCAGAATCAGTGAGTTTGAAACAGGCCTTGAGAGGGTTATGCATCTCTCAAGCGTCAAAGATGGCTGCAGTGAAGAAGCGCATGTCAAGGCCATCAGCTTCTCCTGGGATTTCAGAAGTAGGAGCTGTCAAAAAGTTGTACAGGGATGTAGTTATTGAGGTCGGGGAAGCTGGTCGGCCTCTTGATGAAATTAAAGGGAGTTTGATGGAGATATCATTATTACCTGAAAGAAGCTCGTCGAATGTATCACACAAGGCTAAAGTATCCGAGAGAAACGGGCAGTCTTCTGTTCTTTCGGAAGATATCACTCCTATTCCCTCTAACGATGGATGCAATCTTCCGAAATCTGATTCAGTGCAGAGGCTGAAATTGTCGTATTCATCTGTTAAAATTGCGCTTAACAAGAAAGTCGAAGAGTCGGATGAAATAGTTCCCATCCCGGGTGAGAGTTCACAGACATCAAGTGGGCGGCACAAGAAGCATTTGAAAACGGAGAAAATCAGAAGCCCTGACAAAAGTCTTGGTTCATGTCAACAGAATTTAAGAACTCACAACATTGCCAAGAAGAAGATTGTGCCGAAAAGGACCTTTACTACGAAGAATTGCAGTCAACATAGTGAAGGGCCTAAGAATGATACTGATTACGAGACTAGCAAACTAGCCCCTCCAAACATCAGATTTTGTCCTGGAGAAGCGATGGGAAGAATTGGAGAAATCATCCCCATCATCGACATCAAGCACAATAGATTCTAGTGCTACTAAGCATTATCATGTTCTGAATAGCTTTAGCAAAACAAAGAGTGTTGTGACGAAAGCTGATGAAAGGTCGAGATCAAGGGAAAAAGAGAAGTTCTCTCAAAGCTCAAAAAGTAGCATAGGAGAATATAGCAGCACAACAAGCTATAGTGATGAGAACTATCCCAGTTGGTCCAGTCGAAGTGGCCACTGGCCTCATATGTCGAAGGACTTGAGATGGGAAGCCATAAGTTCTGTCCAGAAGCAGCACGGTGGATTGGGCATGACACATTTTAAGTTTTTGAGGAAGATAGGCGGTGGAGATATCGGCACGGTCTACCTCTCTCAGCTGATTGGCACGAGCTGCCTCTTTGCCATGAAAGTTATGGATAATGAATTTTTTAGCAGCAGAAAGAAAATGCAGAGGGCTCAAACTGAAAAAGAGATCCTTGAAATTCTGGATCATCCTTTTCTTCCTACACTTTATGCCCATTTTATGACAAATAAGTATCTGTGTTTAGTCATGGAGTACTGTCCCTGGGGTGATCTGCACGTGCTTCGCCAAAAGCAGCTCACTCGGAGTTTTCCAGAGAAAGCGGCCAGGTAAATTCTTCATCTCTGCTTATGACTAGTAAGCTTCACTTTTCAAGACCTCTCTAACATGATCAGCTGATAAAAATTGGATACTTGAGAAACACTTTAGCTGATTTCAGGTTCCCACCAATATAAGCTCCAAATTGATCTGTGATCTAATTCAGGAAAAAGAGAAGAAGGTTAAGATAGATACATATCCTCCGCTGCTAGGAAGATATTTTCAGTTTCCTTGTTAATATTAGATACAGGTTGTTGGAGAATTTAAGGTAGCATCTTTAGCTTAATCAGTTAAAAAGGTTATTCGAAGTAGTTGAGAGTTGTTTTTCTGAAAAACTGATGGAAAACTTTAATACGAAGATCAAGCAAAATGTTTTGAAATATCTGAAGGGAATATGATACCAGAGATTTTTTATCCTTGTGAACGCATATGAATTGCTTAAATAAAGTCTGATTAACTCTGATTTATGAGTTGATATTGATGTAGAGGAAGTGTTTAACAACAATTTGAAACTCTTCAAAATGCTCTCTTGTACTCAATAATCGGATCATCGATGTGCAGGTTCTACGCTGCTGAAATACTGCTCGCGTTGGAGTACCTTCACATGCTTGGTGTGGTGTACAGAGACTTGAAGCCTGAAAACATTTTGGTCCGTGAAGATGGTCACATCATGCTCTCAGACTTCGACTTATCCCTCAGATGTGCTGCAAATCCTATGCTACTCAAGTCGTCTTCTCGTGTTGCTGAGACACCGAAGAAGATATCCAGTCCCTGCTCGGATTCCAGCTGCATACATCCTTTCTGCCTCCAACCATCATGGCAGCTTTCGTGTTTCACACCCAAGTTCCTAACCGCTGCAGCCAAAACCCGCAAGCTAAAATCCGAGCTAGCTTCTCAGGTCATCCCACTACCACAGCTGATAGTCGAGCCTGTAACTGCACGATCCAACTCCTTTGTGGGGACACATGAGTACCTCGCTCCAGAGGTCATCAAAGGGGAAGGCCATGGGAGTGCAGTGGATTGGTGGACGTTTGGGATCTTCCTGTACGAGCTTTTATACGGGAAGACACCCTTCAAAGGATCTAGCAATGAGGATACTATATCGAACGTGGTGTCACAATGCCTCAAGTTTCCACAATGTCCTATGGTTAGCAATCAAGCTCGAGACTTGATGAGAAGGTTGCTGAAGAAGGAGGCGGAGAACAGGCTCGGGTCTGCAAAGGGGGCTGCTGAAATCAAGCAACACCCGTTTTTCAAGGGGCTTAACTGGGCGTTGATCAGATGCAATGCGCCACCGGAGCTGCCAAACTTGTTCGATTTGGGTGATGTTATCTCTGACACTTTTTCTCAAAGTAAAAAGAGCGAGCTCCCAACAGAATTTGAGGAGAGGGGAGAGGGGATAGAGTTTGAGATGTTCTAGCAAAATGAGAATGTTGTAATCAACACTCAACTAGGTTAGTTTTTTGTTTTTCCAACTCGAGAATGGAAGCTGGCAGCACATAAACAATGATATAAAGCTATAATAGATGCATATATCATTAACAGACTCTTCATTGTGTCTGATGAGCATGTCTTGCATTTTAATGCTGTTGATGATGCAAGTGATTGATTTCTAATTTTCTATTACTATGTATATGGTATTTATTATTAGGGAAAATACAATCATTTAGCCCCACACACATTGACTTATCCGTTAGTGAATTCCGGCATCAGAAAGTCTCGTTGGTCGGATTTTATGTTTGGCATTTCCACCCGTATAAATTTAATAATCTGAAAAATTAAGATATTCTATGCATTAAAATGACATTGTTTTATGTGTCTTTTTAAAAGAAATTGTAAATAGAAAAAAAAAAAAAAAAGGATGAAAAAGATTGTGGGATATCTCAAATTTTAACTTAATCAAATTTATATGGGCGGTTTCCGGACGCCAAGCAAATCTTTATGCAATTTTTAAAATTTTAGATCATATTTTATGTTGTAATATTTTATTATTATTATTATTATATTCTTAATTAATAATTTAATTGAATTTTTTTTACTTTAATTATTAAGTCTATTAGTTAATTGAATTTAATTAATCAATATAAGTTCAAAATCTTAATAATTTTCCTTGATATTTCCCCAAAAATATTGCTTTTCTGACAAACAATCGGATCCAAGAAGTATACAAATGTGATATTTTCGTAAATAAAGAGTGTTTGTAAGATATAAAATTGAATATGAAGTTATGTTCTAAAACGGAAAATTATATATTTTTTATAGACACCATATAAGACAATTGTGGTAAGATAATTATGATATACTTTTTGTGGACAAATGAAGTAAGTAGGGTGCTGCCCGCAAGCATGATGCTTATCAATAGAGTTAAATAGTAAACGGAACACCATTTCTAAAGTGGATAATTTATTTCTTGTATTTGGGTGGCTTTTGATAGCACTCTATAATAACCACTATCTATATTATTGATTCTTATAAGCTAACATTACATGATAAGAGAAAAACTTTGCAAAACGTAAAACGCATACAAAATGACTTGTATATACAGTGACTTTAAGAATTTGACACAAGAACGCAAGGGGCACCTCATGAACAAACATGGTGAGATTTCTTGCCTGCTGCAATCACAAGTGGAAAGACACATTACCCGAATAATTCATATGATGAAACTCCGTTTGGGCCCTTTTCTTCGTTTTCCCCTTGGATTAGCACTTAATGCACAAGAGAAGACACTCAAAAGCTCTGCATCTTCGACATTCACTAGAATATTAGCAGCACTTGGGTTTTCGATGAGGAGCTTTGCTACCAGATAACCTGCGATAGACCAGCTCTGGAACAGTCGCGCCTGTTTCCCGACGAATCTTGCTCCTTTTGTGTCGTAGTACTCTGGCCACTTATCCCTTGCTAGACGTTTTTCAGCAATCTTGATTGCATTTTCAGCAATCTCTGGTCTATTCATTTTTAAGCACGCCACAGTCAGCTGCAAGACCACAGATTTCAAGAATTAGAGAGAGAGAGAGAGAGAGAGGCTGCAGGCAGACTATTGGTCGTAGAGGGAAGTATCGGTAGTAAGTGTTTTCACATAAAGGCAACCAAGATAAAGAGGTTGCAAACAAGAGCACGAGATTGTTAGTTTGACAAAACTAATTATTTTGATTGACAATCCTTTTCTAGTTGGGTATCTATCTTGCTTCCAATAGGGTCATTTTTCAAACGATACAAATGCTGATAACGAGTGAAACACTGAATTCAAATGGTAAGGAACGAAAATAAAGCATTTGGTGCAGGGCCTGCTTGAACAAATCAAGTGAATCAGAGATAACATAAGCAGACACCTAACAAATCTTCAAATGCATTCGACCCTCAACTAATTACTGTGCCATGTTTATGCAATACATTCAACTTCTTAATTTAAAGAATATTTGTGATAGATTAGTGCATGAATAGAAAAGAACAGAACTAGCATGAATAAGAAGTGTGCATAACAGATTGGACTTTACCTGCCAGAGCAATGTCGGCCACGAACCTCCATTGTGGTAAGACCAAGGCCTGCACAAAAACCAAAAAAATCTTACACTCTGTCAAATACAAAGAACAACTAACGCAACAACAGATTTCAAGAAGACAACATTACGTGTTCTTTGGATCACTTCCTGTGATTATGCACCACTCCTGACCCTCTAACGCTGGGTAACAAATTTTCAACGGCATGTTGCTAACAAGATCAGGCCATTTGGCTTCAATAAGATCCAATATAGCATGCGACTGCTGTGTGGTGGCAAGGCTGCACACTATAGCCCATAGATTTCCAAGTGAGAAGAAACGGAAGTCCATGTGCGCTGGCTGCAGGTTTCCAATAAGATAGCCTCCTCTGTGGGGCATCCAGTCCACAAGCCATGGAGGAATTTGATCTGGGTAGATGTTGAACTTGTTGATTGCATCAAATGAGTACTCCTCTGTCTTGTATCGATAAATTTCGTTCAGTTTCTTCATATCAATCCAGTAGTACTCCCGGATGTGAATTGACAAAGCGACTAACCGGTTGTTCAGTGCCCTCGTGAGGTCTGCAGAAGCTTCCTCAGGAGCAAGCATCTCACGTGCACATAGCAGAGCTGAATAGAATAATGCCTGCAAGACCAAAAAGGAATACTAACTGAAAAGCCAAATGGGGGTAAAATCCCGTTTCCACCAAAACAAATGCTAGATCCATCTAGAAGAAAGGGAGGGGAGGGAAGCACATCTAAACAGAACTTAAAGTTAGTGGATTAAAGCTTAGGAATCGTGCTTCATCTAGATAAATGCTAGAAATCACTTTCTTATGATTTTTAGAAGCAAAATCTTAGTGATTTACAGCCATCTTTTAGCTACTTTCATGACCTAGGATCAACGAAGGGCGGGGTCAGGGCAATTTTATTTAATACTGAATACTTACATATGAACGCTTTGTTAAAGAGGACAAAATCCAATTCCACCAACCAAACAGAAAACATTTGTATAATAAGACAGTCTATTCATGGTAAAAATAAAAAAGGAAGAACAAAGAAAACCTGAATTTCTAGTGGGTGGCCATGGATACCCATACGGCGATCTATCATGCACGATCCATCTGTTACTAACAAGGTTGGAAACATATCAAAACCATCTGCCAGACAAAGCTTTAAAATCATCTTAATGCCAGTCTGTACATCAACCCTTTGCTGGACAGAAAGGTCTCCTGAACTTTTGCCATATGCACGTAACAATATGATCCACCACAAACCTGAGAATCACAGCCACGATGTTCAACATGTCCAGATAGTCAAAACTGCCAGAATGAGAGCAAAATGTACTAACCAGAATCAACTGGTGCCACCCGACCAATTGCAGCCTCTCCAAAGTCAGGATCTAAAACCTCTTCAGTTGCAGAATCATCACCATCTAGTGGAACAACACGTACTTTAAAACTTGCTGGCATTAGTCCTTGTCCAGGACTATGGCAATCTATAGTTTTCTCCCAACTCTATTCATACAGAAGAAACATATTTACTTTAAGCAAAAAAGCAGCAAAACCAAAAATCTAGAAAGTAAATTTTGCTATGATCATTTGTTATGCTATCAATGCTCCACTGTTAAATTTTAATCAGTAGATCAATCATGATCTACTGATTATATTGTATATATAAGTATTTACAACTTAAGAGTGCATTAATAATTTCTGCCCATAAGAATACATAGATAAAAACCAGTAAATAGCTCATGATCGTGCAAAAAGTATAATGTGTTGATGCCTTATAATTAATAAAATTTAATACTTCCATAATATTCTTCCAAAAAATATAAATGGGGATAATGTCGCTACCAAAAGTAACCAACTTGACAAATTGGATAACTCATCCATTTAGGATGGTTATATGATATTTAAGAGAACCAATGACTAGAGTTAAGGACGTGCAAGTGGCATATTCAAATATGACTAATCAGACTTATGAACATTACATCACCTGCAGCTGAAGAGTGTGAAGGATAAAGTTCTTAACAATTTCATATTCTCCCTTCAACAGGAAAGCGATTCCTGAAGGTACAAAATCACGTATAAACACTTGATCATAGTTCAGCATATTCGAGTCACTTGGATCATTAGCAGCAATAGTTCCGACTGGATTGCCACAATAATACACCATTGATGCTCGCAACAAATCCCACGCTTCCTCCTCCAACGAAGTTGCATCCATTCTACTAAAAGTCTGGCCAATTGCTGTATCTGATGCCAATTCATCATTACATCGAGGACCTTCCTTTTCACGTTTCAAATGTTGTGCTGCTTCAAGCCTTTGATCACCAAGATCCTTGGCTATATCACTAACCAATCTTTTACTTCCATCCTCTGTAGAAGTCTCTCGAGCACTTCCGCTCTCAATGCAATTGCAACGCGAAGAATTTAACCAATTGCCTTGGTCCTTTTGTGATATGGATATGGACCCATAGGGTCTATCATTCTGGCTACCATACTTGAAGGAAAGCAGTGAAGCTGATCTCAAATTTCTATAGACCTGGAATGGCACCGCCCCAGGCAGAAGTAGAGAGGCTGCTTCTGAGGAAGCCATTGGAAATGCGAAAATATAGCTTGGCAATCGTCTCAGCTTCAATATTCCTACACAAATCCACAAATATAAATGTCATAACCATTGATAAGCAAGACAAACAAACCAATACATATATCAATAAGCAACATCAATTTTCTAAGTTGAGTATGATACAACATAGACCATGGATTCAGACAATCTCATGTAGTAAAACCTATCATGTTTGCCAATTCGTAGCGCTGTACTTCCCTTTTTTCCTTGCCCCCTTTCGCATGCGTTCCTATATGACTCAATCCAAACAAACCCTAATCAGAAATAATAACGCTGCATATTCCGGTGGTAACAAAGTGACGACGAAAGCAAAAACGTGACACGATTTGCAAAAAATCATGCGATTTCCGTCGTTTTCAATTATCGCATAATTTTCATTTCACGGACATGAAAGAACTAAAGAAACCAAACACCCATATCTAGAAAGTTCCCATTAGCACAATTAAATAAATAAATAAATAAGGAACCGATTTTCTTGAAAAAAGAAGTTACAAATCTTGGTTTCACAGCGAAGTCTAGAAAAAGAAAAACAGTTGATCTTCTTGCTCATATGATTTATGGAGGTGGCCTTTTTCTTTGGTGGAGAGCCTTTTTGTGGAGGGGGTCTAAAGGGAACTGCCGGCGAGATTTGGGCAGCGCCGCCACGAGATAGAGGGTTGACACGGCCGAAGAGGGGAAGGTAAGCTGACACGTCCGCTATCTAAATATAGTTTTTAACCCCAATTGGGGCGTTTCCTAATTTGTAACCAATAATGGAAATGCATGTAATTTAAGTGCATGACGGGTTATCGAACTATTAGGTTACGACTTATTCGGATTTTGGATTTTGGATTTTGGATTTTGGTTTTTTCGGGTTATAAATTTTTAATTCTAATACTAAATTATCTGATTACGGGCTAATTTATCGGGTCAATCAAGTTCAAAAAATATTATGATTTTTTTAATTAATATATTAATCTTAATAATTATATAAATTTAATAAATAAATATATCTATAAATGAATAATGTTTCAACTCAAAACTAATATATAACTTATACAGATGTGAATTGATACATTTTTTTTATATATGATTATTATTTTAAATTTTTTGAATCTAAATATTTTATATTAAATATTATTGTAAAATATAAAAAAAGTGAAAGGATGAATATAACTTTCAAATATTATATCAAATGCATTTTTACATATATTTGGAAAAAAATCTTATTATACTAATTTTCAAAAAAATTAAAGTAATAAAGTTTGAAAACTAAATAAAAACTCTTTAATTTTCATATCGACCTTATGGGCTCGCACCAACTTTCGGCCAACCCTATCAGGTTGCGAGCTGTTTAGTTTAGGGTCATTCGAGTTGGAATTTTTTCGGGTTAAAGTTTTTCATTCCTAACCATATCAGATTGTGGGATTAATCGGGTCAACCCATGAGTTTCGGGTGACATCCCTAATAATATGCGTAGAAGAAGGGAAAAACATACAATAATCTTCTTTAATTGCAAATTTATCACAAAAATAGAAGGCATACAAAACGATGGAACTTTCCTTTATTGCATTTTAATACTTTTTATCTTTCTTTTTTTTATTTCATGTTTTTTAGAGTAGAAAATATACAGTAATAGAAAAAAATGCGGATGTCAACCCGCTGGGCTGACCCGACCAGCTAGTTAATTTTAAAGTGTTAGAGTTGGAACTTTATTGCCCGATAATATTCCGACCCTATTAGCCCGCACCTGATTAGCCCATAACTTGGAAATTTAACGAAACAAATTTGTATTTCATTTTAAGTTAAATCATTCAATAACAAAATATTTATCCAACGACATTCTTATCCGATATCATTTTATTTAATTTCTACAGTAGTAGTATTAAATCGTATTTGAGTTTAAATATTTATTCCAAAATTCTCCCAATTAAATATTTTACATTCATTAAGAGAAGCTGACCCAAAATAATATCCTAATTATATCCGATAAAATTCCAACCCGATTATCTCACACCCGATTAACCCGTAAACCAAATAGAGCTGACCCGAAACTCAATGGGCTGACTCGATTGACATTCCTATAAAAAAGTATCATCACATCAATATTATATAAATAATAATATTATCATAAATTAAACAAAACAAAAACAGCTAGACTATTTAAAAAATATCCATTCAATAAAGTACCATGTGAAAAGAACAAAAAAAATGGCAAAAATATATATTTTTCATCATTTATTTTATTTTGATGGACATAATTTTCCATAAAGAGTCAAGAGAATGCACCATTAAGGTATTAGGCCAAATCCAAAAAAAAATATTGTTTGTTTTGGACCAATTACATTATTTTTAAATTTAATTTCAGCATATTACACCCTCGACCAACAGATCGTTAGTATCTGTTAACAAAAAATTTGAGATTATATTTGCGTATTATTCCATAATGTAGTAACTTCAATAAGCGAATTAATCAATATTATCAATAAATGTTAACTCACGTCCTTTTTCTACTTTTCTCTTACTTTATTTCTAAAATATTTATACATGTGAAAGTAGAGAGATGATTAAATAATAATTATCATTATTCTATTATCTAGAAACTGAATTTGTGATAGATCTTGATTAATGGGTGATCAAGCATGATTTTCAAATAGAATTATGCTTTTTTTTTTCATGTAATTATGGATTTTATGATAATATTTTTATACACATACAATAATGATTTTTCTATTATAGTAACATTTTTTATGTATACAATAATATGTTTCATATATTACAAAAATATTATCTTTACAGTTAACAGAATAAAATTACTTTTTACAATTAATATGTACTTTTTATTTCTTTTCCTTATCTTATAATTTTTTTTTCAAAATTTACTTCGTCATGGCAAGAGCTTAATTGATATATATTACGTATGCGAAATGTGGGTTTAATTTTTTTTTTTAAAGTTATAGAAGTTAGAAGTTGTGAACTAATTTATTTTCTTTCTACTCTCTCTTATTCTTTTCGTATTTTATTTTATCTTTGGTTTGGTTTTGTTTTATTTTCTTTTCTTTGTTTTCTTTTTTTCTTTTAGTATATTTCCTTTGTTTCTTTGCTTTACTTAAATTTCTTCATCACAAAAACATGATATCATTATTAAAAAATATGCAAGTTCAATTTATTATATGGATGAAGAAAAAAAATCCTCTAATATATGAAAAAAAATATTATTTGTTTGATATTTAAATGATTATATATGTGTTACATAATAATTAACACACTAATGAGATTGAATGTTAAAGTGGCACCAAATTTTACAGATTTATATTGAAATTATATGCATGTAGTTTCTATCATCTTATGATAGGAATCATATAAATTGGTAGCTCACAGCAGACCTATTGAAACCGAACTTCAAATTGTGTTTTGTTTATTTTCTTTTTAGCAAAGAGAGACACACAGTTAAACATAAATAGTTTTTCTCTATTTTCTCATTTTCTAATGTACTAGATAAAGCCATAAAGGCAAGAAAACTAACTGACAATCAAGGAAAGAAGAAAGAAAATGAATACATAGATGTGTCTTCCTAATAAAGATGTCAAGTGGGTCGGTCCGAATTAGCCAAAGGCCTAGGCCCGATTAGGCCAGCTAAACTTGAGGCTCGGCTCGGCCTAGACCCATGACTCGAATCAGCTGGGTCGGACGTGATTTTCGGCATAACTCTGTACCCATGCCAAGCTCATTTGGTAAGTGGCCACACTAGGCCACACCTATTTCCAAGGCTAATAGTAAACTTCACTCAATTTTACATTACTAACAATCTATAAAGGATGTAACTGTCTATAAACTGGTGACATGTGGTATAATAGAATAGAGGTGTTGGGAGGCCCAATACCCATGATTGGAGCCACAGGCAAAGGGCTGAGATTTTTGGCATAAATTCGACCCAAACCAGGTCAGACCCATCTGGATAAGTGAATTGGGCAGGACTGGGTCAAAATAAGTAATTCATGCAATAAGAACGATAAATCATAGCATTATTGGTCAAGTTTACCTGATATAATATTATATATTCACTGCTTTTCTTTTTCTTATTTCTTGTCCGATGCCATTTAGAATTAAATTTGGAGTAAAGAAATCAAATATAGAATTATACCTTTTCATATACTGATATTAATCAAATTTTAATAGTATATTGTAATTTTCATAAATATAGTAATGATTTTATGTAAATTATTATTTTTATTTTGTGTCGTTTAGAATTGAATTTGAAGTAAAGAAATTAAATATACATTAATATTTTCTCATATAGTGATATTATCAACTTTTAATATATTATAACTTTCATGATTGTGGTATTTATTAAATTATTTTTTTGAATTAATGGCATTGATAGTGTTAGTTTTATATCACAAATAATATTTGATCCGATTTTTAGGAGATATTTTATTAGATTTTTTAAATATAAATAATATATCATATTTATATTCATAGTGTTAATATAAAATTATGATATCATTTTTTTCTATAATCATATATATTTATGCACTAGACATACACACACACATACACCTATATGGTAGAGAGCCAAGTAGCAGGTGTTGGATGGCCATTGGCTCCCATCACTAGGTGACTCCTAAAAGTTATTATTTAACGCACTATTCACTACAATTATGAAAGATATCATGATATAAGTTATAAGTTGACAAATTTTGAAATTATAGTAATGTGTATTTTAGTAGTCACCTGACAAATCTCAAAATTATTGTGATGTATTATATAATTCAATTTTAAAGATTGATTTTCCTATAATTTTATCAATTTATGCACTATATATATATATATATATATATATATATATATATTTGAGGGTCAGATATCATGCACATGCTCTCGCCGAGTGATGGCCATATTATGTATAATATAATGATAAGTTGACAAATTTCAAATTTTTGTGACATAATTTAATTTTTGAATATCAATTTTCCTTCAATTTTAGTTTAGTAATTTTTATTATCTAATTAATTCTTTTTTTCTTTGTCTTTTGAGTTTTGTTATTTTTTCCTTCATTTGTTTCTATATTTTGCATCCAATTTTAAAAAATAAATAACGATGGGGTATAAATCCTTGCACTAATAAAATTATTTATTGTAAATTATGGTAATAAAATATTTTTTGTTAAGGAAAGATTGTTTAAAAAAAAAATTGAAATTGAATCCCTTACATAATTACTGTGAAAATGTAAATATGTAAAACAGAACTTTTATTAAAATGAGCTAATACCTAATTTTCGGAAATTATGCAAAAGTACTAAATTGCTCGAATTATATATATACTTATTATGTAAATTTATCGCTACTCTAATTGCACATCCCGCCGCTTTTGATTTTGGTGCAAACTAAACATGTCTAATTTTTATAGTCAATGAGTTTTTGATGTGGCCGTCTAAATTCACCCTAATTCGTAACTGATTTAAACAAAGTAAAAAACTATTCTCTTAAATCTCATAATGGTACTCACTCTTATTTCAAGCCATAAATTAGTACTCATTTATATATTTTATAAAAAATGTATATGGATCATACTTGTGAAGTAAATACGTATGTACATATATTTAGAAATGATTACTAGTTTATAGATGTAAAGATTATTACCTCGTGGCCTAGAAAATCATTACTTAGCCTGCTTATATGTAATGTAGATTTGACAATGTCTGCAGGTTGAGATTTGAGAAAGCACCCAATCGAAGGCACCAACGTCCAGGAGGCCCTTGTAAATTATTTTCATGTATTCTAGAAGTTGACCAAAAGTTGAAATGCTCCACCTGCAAATTTAAATCAAACCACAACCTTCAAATTTACTGCAAACAAACATATATAAAGGCAGCTAATTACTAGACCGTGCGACCTCTCAATTTTTTCGGTGAAGATCTGGAGCTCTTCAAAAGTGGCGTAGGCGTCATTGGCATCGTCTACTATAGAGATTAAGGCCTGCAATTTGGTGGAGATGTTTCTAGAGAGTGCGTATATTGGTTCAGAATAAACCGCCAACACCCAGTAGTCGATCTCTTGCAAACTTCAACTTGGTCGTGAAAGGTATCCGAAGATAAGCAAAAAGATGAAAGCGCAGACAAGAAACCCATATTTGCACAAAGAAACTGTTTCATTGATTTTCGTTATATGTTACAAACTTACACAACCCTCTATATATAGAAGGGCTACTTAAAGAAGCAAACAAACGCTATTAATGTAAACCCTAAAGATGCTGACCAAAGTAAACACAAGACAACAAAACAAGCTAACAGAAAGAAACTAAGGCTGCAACACAAAGGACTAAAGGTCGTGCCAGCCTGCAGCTCGTGAGTTGTCGATGGTCAGCCACAAACTACGACTCGGTTCCAGCTAGGACCAGTCTGGGACATCCGAACCAAATCAGACGACGTGGAATATTTCTTGGCCAACTCTTCAGACATGAGAGTAGCTTGATCATGCGAGCTCGATTTTTCGATCATGTTGCATTCTCGTGTTTGATCAGATGCGCCAACAGGTCGTGAGACCAAAGCCTTTCCACCACCTATATATATAGCTCACTCAAATCATTTTTGTGCATCGACTGCAGCAGGTTGAAATTCAGCTTAGCAAGGATATTGCTCATAAATGGATATATACAGCCTCGATTCTAGTCCCGTCAATCCTCTGCGGTTGCTGCGCTCGTGCAAGGCGTGATCAACTTGTTGCGCCAGAGGATTCGTCAGATCAGGCAACGCCGATGCGAGGTAGTTTTAGCGTACATCAAAGCCTCGTCCAACACTTGCTCGTTGCGGACTCTCAGATACGCGGCTTCTAGAAGCTCCACCATGAGCTTCTTCATTGCTGCTAACCACCTTCTTCCTTGTCCTTGAAATTGTCAACAATTTCTGCTTCATCATCATATATGCAGACTTAAGAGTGAGCATTGCTGGTTGGTTTTACCCAACCGAACTGAATCGTCATATATAAATTAATTAGTAGAAATCCTTTATAGTTAGTTAATGGGATCTTTAGCATGACTAATTTCTTCAATCTGTAGCCATGTAGTCTAAGAAGGCGGAAACCTAGGGCAGTGGGGTAGATATCATGGTTTAGTTTGCAATTGTTATGGACTTTTAGAGAGATTTTGCAGAGCTTCATCAATCTCTATGCCCAGTCGCTGTTTAGCATCGACCAACTTCACTAGGGGAATGTAGTGGTTGGACGCTTCGTTGAGTTCTCTTTCCCTTCCTCTTTTAGCTTTTCCGCTACTTGCACATCACGAGCTTTCAAAAAAGACCCAATCATGTTGAACTTGTATACACGTTGAACCAAAACATTCTAATTATGACATAATTTTTGAAAACTTAAATGATTATATATATATATATATATATGATCAAGATTTATAAGAAAATACAATGGATTCAACTATAGGATGGCAAGATTTGATCAAATCGTGGAATCAAACTACACAACAAGTAAGTATTTCTATCTGTTATGTGTTTAATTGTTTAACACACAATTTCAGTTATGAATCTAGATCATATTCGTATTCGTATTTTCCAATGCGTATCATTAGATGACGACACAAATTTTGGTCAGTGGTATCATAGCTCGAGGCTTGTTTCGTAGATTTGACGACACAAATTTTCTAATTTTATGTGAATTAATTTTAAAAACAGAAATTTTTGTAATTTGGTTTTGAAAATTGTTGAAACTGGATTTCAATCAAAGTCAAACATGATGGTTTGACTTTACCAACTCTCGCTGAATTTGGATAAAATTCTGAAATTAAAAACTTAGGCCAAATTACCAAAAATTGCGAAAGTATTAACTTTTTCCGTATTGTTAATTTTCTTTTTTCATTTATAAAAGATATAAGAATGCCAATGATTTCTCACGTATGGTAAATTATTCGAGTATCAATTTATGCATGTGTACTATTAGTATACATCAATAATTTTTAAATAATTCAATGTAGTCCAACTGATACAGTAGATCATTAGTAGTTATTACTTATCGGATTGGGTGTTGACATTTCACATTTTTATTTTATTTTTTTGAGAACAAATTGGGTGTAGCGTTAAATAAAACTTACTACAATAATTCATTGACTAGACGGAGTGGAGCACTAAAGCCCAATAGCTTAGCGTCAGTGGAGCACTAATTCGGTGGCGACATAGGAGAGAGAAGGAGATAGTTGACATAATTTTATTTTTTTCTAGGATTAACTTGGCTTGCTACACTAGTTAAGCCATGTTAGGAATAAAATATCTTGGAGTAACAGTGTATTTTAGCTGTTTGGTAGGCATGTCATCAAAAAGCGAGGCCCGTGTTAAATTATCCGGGCCCGTCTCGGTATGCGTGTTTTCCACTGTTTATCTAAGTTGGGCAAAATTCTCAATTGGGGTCAATCCACAAAAAAGGTTTCCGAAATGGGAACCTTTTTTTTTTAGTTCCATAAAGGGGAAAGACGCATTCCCGGAATGCGTCTTCACTTAAGTGAA
>JAYDZE010322046.1:0-37107 GCA_034509125.1 Monilaria moniliformis | reverse complement strand
CGTTCTAACTGTTGTGTGATTACATGCTCAACTAATAAGATCAATTATGAATCTAGATCTATTTCCTGTCTATTATTTCGCTGCGTGTCATTAGATGACGACAGAAAAATCTACCACTAGGCAACATAAGCACGGTTAACCTCTCAAGAATTTATATTACTTATTTCTACAGAAAAAAACATCAATCAGCATGTAAAAATTGCGAAGCAGAAGGAGATTGCCAATTCTGCTATGGTCTGTCTAACTACTAGTTGTAGTTGTGGCAACATAATAAGCCACAGATTTGTCGTTCCCCTCACCAACTTATTCAAATTCAACCTAAAGCGTTAAATAAATATTAACGGCTTATGGCTTATATATATATCACATTCTGAAAGTCTAAATTAATAGTATAAGATTTAAGATTCGATGCTTTGGCGGAGCAGTTTGGATTTTCTTAAAACTGGTATATCTTCTATAATCTTAATTCATACATATAGGAAAAGGACTACATAATCATACAAAGAATATTGAATCAAAGAATGATGCCCTGTTCAGATGCATAACATACATATATCACTCAAGCATTAGATGATTTCCTCGGCAACATGTGACCAGACTCGTCCCTCTCAAAAAGACGCTCGATCAGCTCATCCCAGCTCTCCCGACTCTTGCTTTGGGCAGATGATAACGTCGAACAATCTCCTACTGATTGCTGCGAATCCACATCCTCCCTTTCATCAAAGGTTCCGTATTGAGACGGTGAAAATGCATGGGGAACAGCTAAAGTAATAGCTCTGCGTAGAGCAGCCTGGTACTCATCACTATGATCCTTGGTTAACGACTCCTGTCTCTCCATTCTTTGTCGTGCTGGAATCTCCAATGCGTCATCTTTCTCTTGCATCAACTGCATCTCACAAAATAATTGGATGAACAAGTTTGAAACAAGAAGATTAATGAAATTCTTGAATTCTTGCACCAGGTTGCAAAGCATCTTTTAACGGGCAGCATAGAACCTTCGTATTGAAGATGATAGACTTACTTCAGAGCCCTTTCAGCTTCTCTCTCTATCCAAATGATAGCATGATCGGCGGTGGCATTACAGGACAGAACTATATGCTCGAATCTTCCGTCCACAGGCACTGCTGTCTTCACAACTGGAGGAAATCTTCCACATCTATATCCATAAAAGGACATTTTGTGATCGTGAGATGATCGATCATTGATCAGCTCAAACTTCTTAACTAAATATCAGGACATAAGTATTTGCTTTTTAGAATGTCCAAAAGTATCAATACAATTTCATAGATTTAAGGTAGTACAAATAAGTATGTGAAGTTCTTTGCGAATTGCTACTGGTACGACATTATTGGGCACAGATCTCACAATACTATTTTGTTGATTAAAAATACTAGAAAAACCTCTACATGCAATTTCTTTCACAAGGTATGATATAGATAATAGCTTTAGGAGCACCGAGTAGGGGATGAATATTCTCCATTTACCTGAAAGGTTTTCTCTCAACAATGTGATAGAGGCGACCTGGTGCATACAACCTTCTTGGATCTTTTAGCATTTTGTCCTCGGGTATGCATGTATCTCCCAAGCATCTTAGGCACAACAAGCACGGCAAAACTGTCCAATGGATGATGTGTGATTTTATTTTTATTTTTTTTCAGAAGAAGAAGAATTTATATCGATCTGTATATATTCTAGTTAATCCTTTTTACCAGAAAAGTGACTTGAATATATCTTCCAGTGGGGTGGCTGTCCGAGGCAAAAAATCATCCCTGTTTCAATAAAGGCAAGTCTAATTTAAATCTGGCAAATATGCACCTACACACCACATTTCAACATATATGTACATCCAGCAACTCATATATGCTTCAATAGATTCCACTTCCAACTAAAAAACAACAAGGTCAGGTCATTAGATTCTTCAAGCCTTCAGAGTAAAATAGGTTAGCAGATATGTACTTAATATTTTACATATGAATACCAATTATTCACAAGAAAAAGTGTAAAATAGGTTAGCAGATGCACTCTATGCCTGCAGCTGGAGAAAGATACTCCAAGGGGAGCTTTTAACATTATCAAATATTGAGACTCCAACTATGATGGCGGCACATATCAAAACCTCATTTCCATCTGTATAACTCTATTTAGCATCACAAGACAAGAAATGTGTTCATACCTTCAGAAAATCCAAATGCCAAGAAAATGAAATGCTTCTATTAGCTCTCTACCAACTCAGATGCTATGAAAATCATATAGAAACTAAACTACAAAAGGCACAAAGAAACTCTTAAACAACTTGCCTGAATAACAGCAGAGTTAATAACATCAGCATATCTCACAGACAAATTAAGCGACATACATCTAGCCGGTGCAATCGCATAGCACCTGACCCTCGCTCTCTCCACATCCCCCAACCTATGGCGATTCTGCACCACCACCACAGTCAACAGCGCCGCCACACCAGACCCTAGCGAATGCCCCGTGAATGTCAACGTATAACTGGGATACCTCTCCAGCAGATCCCTCAAAATATCACACTCAGCATTCAAAACACACCCAGCCGCCTTCAGCAGCCCGTTGTGCACATATCCTCCATCAAATTTCCTCTTCCCCAGCTTATTATCCATCAAAACCACATAATCACTCTCCTTAGCAAGATTAAGTCCTCTTACAGCAAGAATTATATCAGCATGATCATGATCGAGATATATTAAATAGGGAGGCGCTTGGCCGTGCTTTCATCGTAATTCTTCGTCACAACTATGCAATCTGGGTCGATTCCGCACCCCCTCGCCGGCTCCCAGAGGGGCCGCCGGAGATCATCCTCGTAGACAGCTAGAATGTATCGGCAGAGCCTTGGAACTGGCTCGAACTCTTCGGGAGTGGCGAGGCCCCATGATTCGCTGTCGTGGCCTGCGGTGTACAAACACCGCTTCCAAGCCCATCTCGCGCATCCTATGCAGTAAACACACTCGAGAAGAGGCAAGCCGCAGATAATCGACATCGCATCACTAGCATTTCAAATTGGAATGGCGTGGAAAAAGGTGCAAAAGGTATGAACTTGATCGATGATTTGAAGTTAATGCAGTTGGACTGCAGCAGGGTGAAATGAAAAGGGGAAAATGGGAAGATGGGTTTTGTGTTTGGGGAAGTGGCGGAACTGAAGGGGATGGGTTGGAATTGGTAATATGAAGATAACGATGTGGATAAAGTAATCAACAACCTCTATGATTGAACATATGAATATAAATATTTTAGTACAGAGCAAAATCTTAGTTCTAGCAGAATCATACACTGATTGCGTGAGCTCGCCAATATTTGTATTTGTAGGGGAAGAAAAGTAGCATAATCCGGAAATGGTTCGAGAAAACGATGAATTGAAGCAACAAAACTCGTGGAATTTAGGTGCTTGTTGAAGTTTGAGTTTAGGCTTTATGTTTAAAGATGGGAACAGATGAAAATGATTTCAGTTTCTTAGCAATCATGGAGATTTGCTTTAGTGGCAGCTAAGAGGTGTGATGCAGATGAAAAGAAAGATTAACTGAATTAAAATGAAGAACAAAAGGAATGGAAATTTTGATAATCGGTGGTAGTTGTCTGCCAGTTAACATTGCCTCCCACTCAACTAACCGTTGTTTATTACTGTGAATCGTAAAAATAAATAAAAAGAAGAAGGAATTTCCAGTAAGCTGAAGCCCCACAAGGCGCAATATCTGGGCCAGTTGATTAGGCCCATATACGGCCCTAACAGCAGATTCGGTAGCCCAAAGCGAACACTTATGTCAACGGATAAGTCTGACGGCTACTTCTGATATATTTATATATATATTGCTCAAACCCTAATCAACTGCCGCAGACTGCATACGGACTGAAGAACGGTAAGCTCTTAGATGTGTGTGTAGCGCGCTTTTCTTTCTATGTAAACTCCCGAATCTATAGTATCAATAACTGGTTCTCGTACATCCGATTGATTCTCATGCATTTCTGAGAAATTTGATAAACTTGTTATCTGCTCCGCCGATTCTGAGTGGGGAAAAATTCTTAATCATTTTTTTATACAGGTGATGGCTCCAAAGCAGCAAAACAGTGGTATCTTTGTGGGGTTGAAGAAAGGTCATGTCGTTACCCCAAAGGAACTAGCACCCCGCCCTTCAGACAGGAAAGGGGTAAGTTGAATGCTTATTAATTTTGATATAGTCATACATTGTGTGTCTTGTATTTACTTGCTTTTTGTTACTGCAATTCTTAGTCTATGAATTTCTTTTGGCTACTGAATTATAATTTTCAAATCTAAGCACATTAATTAGGACAGTGACTTGTTATAGGATATTAAGAATGTAGAGTGCTAAAGTCCAGTCATTCAAATTTGGAAGTTGTCTTATTCCGTTACCCGGGTGTGCCTAATTTGGTGTTAGAGGAACTCTTTGAGCTGATTCAAAGAGTTGGGACTTTTGAACAAGTAGCGCTTTTAGAGGTGTTTGATAGTTGGCAATTTTTGATTTTATGTAAGCCTTGTAAGGTAGTTGATGTCTGAAATTTTGTACAGTGTTCGAGGATTCATTATGGAGAAAATCAATTTTCCCTGCTTTGCTAGTCTCAGGTGGTCTTTCAACTTGTTTATGCTCAAAATCTATCATTTGATACAGAAAACAAGCAAGCGAGTGCATTTTGTAAGGAATCTTATCAGAGAAGTTGCTGGATTTGCACCGTATGAGAAGAGGATCACTGAGCTTCTCAAGGTCGGAAAGGACAAGCGTGCTTTGAAGGTGGCCAAGAGGAAGTTGGGCACCCACAAGAGGGCAAAGAGGAAGAGAGAGGAGATGTCCGGTGCACTCCGCAAGATGAGGTGATTGACACGAGTGGAGTTATTTTTGCACTTTCTTTAAAGCTTCTTTTTTTATTTTTTAGTATCACTTATTGTTATTTGTTTTTTGTGCAGGGCTGCTGGTGGCGGTGAGAAGAAGAAATAGAGAACTCGCTCTTGGATCTAAATTTTGTGAGAGTTGATTAGGACAACCTTTAATTTAGCCTCAATCCTTTTGTTTATTTTACTCTGCGTTTGCTATATATGTTGAATGACTTGCTATATATGTTGAATGACTTATAATGAGGCGCATTTCGGTTTACTGTATCAGTACTTTTCATCTCTGACGATTGTTTTCATCAAGTTTTGGTACTTGGAAATGAAAATTTTGTATTTGTTTTACTTGTGCAAGTGGCAGTTTAGCTTGAGCTATAATGACAGTTTTTTTCGGGCATATTTGAAGATTATATTGGGTTTTAGAGAAAGATGGTATACTACTTTTTTTTTCTTTCTTTTTGGCAAAAATAGTACTCTACTAATAAGTAATTTATTTTTCAACATTTGTGTTACTATATGGGCTTGTTTGTTTGGCAGGATTCTGCCTTGGGAAAGTAATCTGATTCTTAATTTTTAAATTTCTGTGTTTGTTTGATTTTTTATCCAACAGGAAAAGTAATCAGAATCCTGAAAATAAGGAAAGTAGTTTAACTTTTGAGGATTCTTATTTTCTACTTTTTCTTAAGTATTCTTTTGCTTAGTTTTAGGATTCTTACATATTTAGACATTTAATATTATTTTATTAAAATACAAATTGTAATAATAATAATAATTATTATTATTATTATAACTAATATTATAATAATAACAATAATTATTATTTATTGTTATTATCATTATTATTATTATTATTATTATTATTATTATTATAATAATAATATTTTTAATTAATAATTTAATTAAAAAATAATACTTTAATTATTAAGTCTATTAGTAAATTGAACTTAAGTAATAATATAAGTTCATAATCTTAATAATTTTCTTTGATATTTTTAAACACATGATAAGTAATCTATCAAGAATTATATTCGTAGGAATCATATTCCCATGAATCATATTCTCAGGAATCATATTCTCATGAATCATATTCCCCAATAACATTACTTTCCTGACAAACAAACGAGCTCATGTTAATTTATTCCTTCCATTACGAGGTGGCAGCCGCCCCCGCCGCGGGTATAAAATCATATCATAGAATAACGGTTTCTCTGTGAAAGCCTATTTTGGTTCCAGTCTATATCTCAGGTTAACCAAACACCTCAAATTTAATTAGGGCATCAGTTAGAAGCAGAATCTCAATTGAGTTTTGCGAAGAGTTCTGATTTTCGACAGCTGTAATGAGGAGCGAGTTGAATTTTTAAAAACTATGATCAATCGAGATCGTATACAATATAAAATTAAGTGTAGTTTTCCTAGTTAAGTCCACCCAAAATGATATGAAAAGATGAATATTTTATGGTGGATTCCTCTATATCTGATGATGAATGATTATTAAAAATGATAAAATTAGAAAAGAATATTAGTAAAATTAAAAATACAAATAAACCTTGTTTGTAGTGGTGTGCTGTGAGTAATAGAAAATTGGAAATTGGAGAATATAGTCACAGCTCAGAGGCCCTCATCCTTAATTGGAACCTCAAGTTCGCATATAGATAATAAGTAGGGTCAAGTTAGTCAATACATCCCCATGCAAGGAGAATTTTGGCAATTCAGACCCAAAGGATATAGGAAACTCCGCCCGCTCACCCATTCAAGCCATTCTTCATCTACTGTATCATCCCTGCTCCGCCGCGCCGGAATTTGCACTTAGGGATTAATTACCCAAAATGCCCCTAGGAAATAAGTTATTGACCAATCACTGTATGATGCAAAGCCCACTCCAAATTATAAATACAAATTTTGTCAATTGCCAATTACATCGATGCGGCTCCCATTTGTCATTTCTCTCTCTACCTCTCCTCGTAACTGCACTTTCAAACCCCACTAAATCAAGTGAGAGAAATCGCGCTGACACTATTTCTAAGCTTAGCAGCAGTAATAGATTCCGAGCTAGGGCGATGCCTTCTGGTGACCACAATGGTGCTTTGAGTAATTTCAAGCTGAACGAATCGACCTTCTTAGCATCGCTCATGCCGAAGAAAGAAATCGCCGCCGATCGCTTCGTCAAGGAGCACCCCGAGTACGATGGCCGCGGCGTAGTTATTGCTATTTTTGGTCTGTTGTTTACGGGAAGAGGATACTGCTTTTTCCTTTTTCTCAATTTGATTGCTGATTTTTGTGAGTTAAAGACTCGTTTTGATTGTCTCTTTGTTGTTTATGCTTTTGCTGTCGATGTCTACTAGATTCTGGTGTGGACCCTGCGGCTGTGGGGCTGGAAGTGACTTCGGATGGGAAGCCAAAAGTTTTAGATGTGATTGATTGGTATGTGAAGGAGATCATGCGATTGAAATGAAACTATATTGTGGAATGATAAGGGAATAGTTCAGATTGAAGCTTTTCGGCTCCGAAGAAGCTCGTATGCTATTTTGTTTGTGAAGTGTGCATGTTTGTGATGATGCTAGAATCCAGGATACGCTTTTTCGAATTTTGTTGAGCATTAGGTGTTTGTTTATCCAATGAGTTCTGAGAGAATTGCTTGATTGTGTGTGGTGTAGATAGGTTTATGTTTGTATGTATGTGTGTGTCAAAGTTGACTGCCTATTGGACCATTTAAGATTGTTTTGCTTGATTTGTTCTTTTGGTAGTACTGGAAGTGGAGATATTGATACCTCAACTATTGTGAAGGCAGATGACAGTGGGTGCATTAGTGGGACCTCTGGTGTGTGTTTCCTGTGCACATTTTTATTTTCATTTTCATTTTCTCAACTGTACTTGATTCTTCAGTTGATACTTCCTATAAAATTGGTATATTGGAAATTCTCTCGGTCATTCTTCTTACAGATGCAAATGCAAAAATATTCAGGGAATTCTTTGGTTGTCAATTCATCATGGAAAAATCCATCTGGAGAATGGCATGTTGGTTGCAAATTGGTCTATGAGCTCTTTACAAGTACTCTGACAGATCGATTAAAGGTAATCTTCTGATTACTGGTGAAGTTCCAATTAATGTTTGATAATTATTCGACTTGCAATATTCTTTTAGTGCTTCATTGCCCATATTTTTATATATATTCCTCACTTTGATTGCTGCTTGTGGTGCAGAAAGAGAGGAAAAAGAAGTGGGGTGAGAAAAATCAGGAAGCAATAGCAGAGGCTGTAAAGCAGCTTTTTGATTTTGATAAGGTAGTTAGTACTCTGGTCAAAATAATTGTTTATTTAATATTAAATACAGCCAGTACTGTATTAGTCTAAGCAGTCTGATTTACAATCTGATTTTGTTAATGTTTTCTGTACTTTTTGTCCATGACCTTCCTAGTTTGTCTTTTTGCTTATGCCTTCCATTCGTAGTAGTTCCATGCAACTGTCATTTAGATTCTATATCATTCGACTTGTCTGTCCACCCTTCATTGCCTGGGCATTGGGGGTGCTTGATGAAGTTGTTCTACAACATCTAGATTTAGTAGGGAACATCATTTTTCCCTTATTGGCAAAGCAGTCAAGATTTGTATTCTCCACTTGCTTTTATTAACTTGATTGGAGAGAGGGCCAAGGAAAAATTGAGTTTTGGAATTTAGGAAGGGTGATAACGTCTAGGATGGTTAGGAAGAGACGACTAGTTGGTTAGTTTGGTCACTCTAGCTGTTTGTTTCTTGTTTCAGCTTTCTGCATATTGTTACTTATAGGAGATCTGATAGTTGAAAACTTATTGCTGTTCTTTTGTAATATTGTGTGTATTGGTCAACCACACTGTCACATGGACTTTTTAATATTTGAACTAAGGTGACATGGCAAGGCCTAGAAAGTTGATTGCACAACAGTTGATTCTTCTATGATTGATTTGATATCGGCGTATCGCAAGGCGATTTTTCCTTTTCTTTAAAAGCTATATTAATTAAAACTGATTTTTCAATTAATGAGTTGTATTTGTGAAAGTGATAGAGGATGCTCCCCTGCATCCTCCTACATTCTCTTTTGTTATTTATTATTTATTAGTTGTTGATAGAATCTTGTTTATAGTAATTGTTCAGAGATAGATTTTATCTCTTAAGAGTCAAAATTGGTTTAGGAGTCTTTAGTTAATTAGGAGTTTTGTTTAGTTAATTAGGAGTTTTATTCAAGTTGGAGTCTGTTAGTAGTAATTATAAATAGCTCCTCAACGTAAGAGCTATGTCTCTTGGAAAAATAGATTGGTTAGGACAGTAGTTCCTAAAGAGTGAGAGGCGAAAACTTGCTGATGCGATATTGATGTGCAAGTGTGCAAAATATGTGTTGGGAAACATGGAAGAATGCAAAAAGATGAAGATTTAATAGAGCTATGCACGCAACTGTGCATGCAGGCTGCTCTCGCTTGGCACTGTCCGTGCACGCCCGCCCAGTATAGCATCCCTTGCGCGGGACCGATATCAGGGCCTCTTCCTCTTCGGTGGATTAGCCCAGTGTTGTCAGGCGGCGATTAGGCAAAATCCCGGGGTGACGGGGCGCGCTCCCCACGAATCAGGGCGTCCCATGTGTAAAACAAACTGAACATCTAAAGAGGACGAGAAGAACTGAAGAAGAAGAAATAATTTTCTTGACAAGAGGAGAAAAAACTGAAGAAGAAGAAAAAGAAGAAGAAGAATGAAGAACGAAGAATTAATTGAGAAGAAGAGAAATAAGTGAAGAAGAAGGAATAACCGAGAATTAATTTCTTGGAAAGAGGAGAAGGGCTGGTTTGAAGAGTTTTTGAAAAAAAAAAATCTAAACAGTTTTTTAAAAGATTTTAAAAAAAGAGTATGAAAAGTCTTTAGGGTTTTTTGAAAAAGGGTACTTGAAAATAGAAGGAAACTGAAAGGTTTTTTTTTAAACCTGCGCCCAGCAGGCCTCAGCAGCGCCCCACTGCGCACAATGCGCCCCAGCCACCTTGGGGCGACTGCAAAGTCGCCCCGTGCGCGCCCCAGGCACGCTTTTGACAACATTGGATTAGCCCGTTCTTCAGTTATTCAGTTTTATATCAATTGGTTATCTGCCTTCGTTTTCTTCTGTTCCTTTTCTGCGTTTTTTTGTTCTGTCCAATCACCGATACAGCCACCACTGCCTTTACTCCATAACAGAAAGCTATAGCTTTCGTAAGACATCATAATTCTGTTTTTCAAAATACATAATGATTCTACTTTAGTTTCTAATTTTGCTATACAAATAGCTACAGGTCTGAAGTTATTCTAACTTAGGGTTGTCAAATGTCTATGTAAATATGACAGAGGTCCATACTTGATATTGGGATTTTTCGCAGCTGTGCCATACTCACCCTTAATCTGGCTCAATCTATAAGAAACATTAGGCCAGAGTCTCAGGCTAAATCTGCTGGTTCAAATGTAAGATATTTCTCAAAATAAATATGAGAAGCGATTAAAATCTTGCTGATGGAATTGCATGTTAGTTCTCAAAAAAGTAGCTGTTAGAAATAATAGTCCTTCCTCCTATTCCCCTTACCCACTGTAAAATCCAGATATGTGTGCATTTCTGCAAATCGTGAATCATTTCACCTTCTCCCATCCAAAACATCTCAGTGAAATCCAATTTATGATTTCTTGTTTATTGTATAACTGATCTGTAGAGACACGCGAAAGTTGATGACCCAAACTTGAAAAAGAAACGGGAAGATCTCCAAAGCAAAGTGGATCTTCTACGCAAGCAGTCTGATGTAAGTGTCCCTACAGCAACTGTTTTCCTTTTTTCTTTTGTCATCAAGATTGTATTATGTATCCAACGGTAACTCTTTCTTTTATGTCATAGAACTATGATGATAAAGGACCAATTATAGATGCTGTTGTATGGCATGATGGAGAAGTTTGGAGAGCTGCTCTTGACACACAGAATCTTGAGGATGAAGCAGGATGTGGGAAGCTTGCTAACTTTGTTCCTCTTACTAACTATAGGTATTTCTGGATCTTTAAGAAAAACTTTAGCAGATATTTCTTTGTGAAGCTGTTTTTTGTGCTCCTAAGAAACGGTATTAATGCTGGGAACAAGCAAACAATTGTCTTGACTTCAAAGCTGTGGTTACGACATGTTTTCTTTGGATTGTTCCTGTGAAGTATTTATTGACATCCATTGTGTGTGTAGTTCCATATTATATCACAGCATATATGATAACTTCTCTTGTTCAATGTGTACTGCAGTTCACCACTCACTCCTACCAGATTCAATATCTTTTGTAGTATCACGAGGAAGCACTAAAAACTAACATTTGCTAGCTGTCATCTGAAAGTTAAAATAATCTATTGTGTGTTCATTGTAGAATTGAACGCAAGTATGGAACCTTCAGCAAATTAGATGCATGCACAGTGGTCCTTAATGTGTACAATGAAGGCAATATTTTGAGTATTGTGACAGACAGTTCTCCTCATGGTACTCATGTTGCTGGTATCACATCTGCTTACAATTCTAAGGTAGTCTTGTAAAGGAATTATAATAAATCATGGACTCAGTTTCTATCATGTATATGCATATTCACATAAGTCATCATCATTTAGGAGCCTCTGCTAAATGGGGTTGCCCCTGGAGCTCAGATAGTTTCATGCAAGATTGGAGATTCACGCTTAGGTTCAATGGAAACTGGGACAGGCTTAGTTCGAGCACTGATTGCGGCTGTGGAGGTACTGTTTATGTTTATTTAAGAAAATAGAACTTATGTGGCCCATTACTGCAGAAGACAAATATCTTGGTTCCATATTCAGTGCTATTTATATTTGAGACATACAACTAAGTTATTAAGTTTGTTGTTTGCTTCTTAGTCTGCTGTCCCAGCATCTTTATTTGTTGTTCATCTCCAATGTGCCCTTTCTCAAAGACTATTTTGATATGCAGCACAAATGTGATCTTATAAATATGAGTTATGGGGAGCCTACTTTGCTACCAGATTACGGTCGCTTCGTTGACTTAGTAAATGAGGTACAGTTTTCAACTTCTTTTAATTGGACTAGCTTATTCCATTGATATGTCTCATATCTCGTGTATGCTCTGGTTTCTTTGTATATATAGGTAGTAAACAAGCATCGGCTGATATTCATCAGTAGTGCTGGTAATAATGGGCCAGCATTGAGCACTGTTGGAGCTCCTGGTGGCACAACATCAAGTATAATTGGAGTTGGAGCATATGTTTCTCCTGCAATGGCAGCAGGAGCACACAACTTAGTAGAAGCTCCTCCTGAAGGCCTTGAGTATACCTGGTATATCAAATTCGGATCTTCAATTACGTTCCAGTTTTATATCTGATAGTGTCGAATTTGCTACCCTTTCTGACTGCTGAGGCTGTATTTATTAAAATTAGTAAATGATAATCTCCATAGAGTCAGCTGACTCGTGTAGTTTGGTTTAGATTTCAACTCATTAGCTGAAATTGATGAAGGTCAAGTCGAGGACCAACAGTCGATGGGGATCTTGGTGTTTCTATAAGTGCTGCTGGTGGTGCTATGGCCCCTGTTCCCACATGGACTCTACAACGGCGCATGTTTATGAATGGAACGTCTATGTCATCTCCATGTGCTTGTGGAGGGGTTGCTCTGCTTGTCAGTGCAATGAAGGTTATTTTGTTTTCATCTACAAATTGAATCTTTGTAAATTCATATTGGCCATCTTTTCTCGTCTTGGGATATGAAGGTCTATAGTCTGCAGGCTGAAGGAATTCCTGTGAGTCCCTATAATATACGGGAGGCTCTTGAGAACACATGTATTCCCATTGGTGGTTCTCCTGAAGATAAACTGTCTGCTGGACAAGGGCTGATGCAAGTCGACAGGTTAAATTTATAACTTTTTTCCATCCTCAACATGCAATAGTTTTATGGACCATCGCTTGATTATGGTTTTCTGATGATTGGATAACAGGGCATATGAATACATTCAGAAGTCGCGTGATGTCCCATGTGTTTGTTATCAAATAAAGATCAGTCAATCTGGAAAGACAAGTGGGTAAACCATCTTGTGTGTATTTATCTAATGCCTAAACACCATATCTTCAAAGATCACAATGTGTGTGTTGATTGCATATAGTACTCTTTATGAACATAATTAAGTACTTGGCAACTTGTGTTTATTGGGTATTAGCTTGTTGGTACCTATTTATACATGTGACCATTGTGGTCTCTGATTCTGTAGTGACCATGTGCAATTGTATCTAAGACACTCTTTTATGTGCAGCTCCTACATCACGGGGCATCTACCTCAGAGAGGCTGATTCATGTCAACAGTCAACTGAGGTAAGTAATATTTATTGCAAAAGTTCCTCCTACAATGTTCCACTTTCTGTATCCAGTTTTTCATGGCGTAAAGGTTTTAATGTTTAACTGTTATATATTGTTGCAGTAGAAACTGATTCCCATAGCTATTCTATGTGTATGGGTATGAGATTCTATATCTCCTTGTGCATAGATCTTGTCTTGTCTATTAGGTTCCAGCATATCATTTTAGCTTGTGTTTGTAGACATGTGCTCCTCGCGTTCTGCTGCTAGGATGAGCTCCTTGATATATCCTATGTTTATTTATGCTTTGTAGCAAAACATTTGGATTTTGGATTCCATCAACTTTAGCAACTTACTAGCTCAAATAAATCATGCATTTATGTAATAAACAAGTCATATTGGCTTCTAAAACTGGGTCATGTTTGTGTTTACAATTCTCTGGATGTTAAGAGAGAATGACTCTTGGAATAGGTGATTATCTATATATAAAGAATTGAAGGCTCTTACCAGATATTTTCACCTTTTGGTAGTAGTCTGAACTTATTAAATTAGAAAAACTCTGATTTCTACTGTTCTACATAAGACATTGTTTTCTATCAGAAAGGACTCCCACATGATATATAAACTTTTTTGTTTCTAGATGGTTCTGATTCTCTATGGGGTCCCTTTTGAGTCTAACATTGAATTAGTTCATCCAATTGGTAGGTATTGAAAATATACCGTCTTTTGTCTAGCTTATCAGGTATTTCGGGTAATTTCGCCTCCTAAAAATGGAGAATGTCATACTTATTTGAACCAACAGTCTCATTTATAGGGTGATAACAATGGCCTACTTTTTTTCATATGTATTTATAATTAACAATTCATTGTGGTTGAGTTGAGTTGCTTCTGTCTTTGACCTCTTAGTGGACGGTGAAAGTGTCACCAAAGTTCCATGATGATGCCAGCAACTTAGATCAACTTTTTCCTTTTGAAGAGTGTATACAGTTACGTTCTACTGCAGAGGCAGTGGTGAAAGCTCCAGAGTATCTTCTCCTAACCCATAACGGTCGTGAATTCAAGTTAGTTTCACATGCATTTTACCTCTTCTCACTTTTTGTGCTTATGTGCAGTAGATTATCTGATGTGTCAGATTCAGCATCTTATTTTTTTATTTATCTATTTTTCATTTTACTGAGGAATGAAGTGCTTAGTTAGTGTGATAATATTGTGCTTCAGTTTTCTTCATATCCCATTTTATAAAGCAAATCAGAATTTCCCATAAAAATGAAAGAACGTTCTTTCATTTTCCATTTGACATATCTTGAATAAGTTTTGTATAGCCATATTTTGAACCTATTGAGAATCCAAGTTTGATTCCAAGGTTTGTAACTATGTGGAACATTATTGCTAATATGGGTAATTTATGCTAAGGCTATTAATGCATGGCAGTACTTTTCTGGGGTCACTTTTGGAATTGCAGCTATCGCCTTAGAAAGAGCTGTTATATTTTCATGTAAATTATGAGAAAATGGCACAATATAGCTATTAAATAAGTTTTCTGGTGCCCCTCATATGGTTTTCCCTAGTGGAAACTATGTTCTAAGTAGCTACATCCTTTAGCTTGTTTATATTAGTCTTAGTTTGTAATAAATGCACACATTCTTCCTTCCTTTTCCAGCATAATTGTGGATCCTTCCACTCTTGGCGATGGTTTGCACTATTTTGAAGTCTATGGATTAGACAGTAAATCACCATGGCGGGGTCCTCTCTTCAGAATTCCTGTTACTATTACCAAGCCTCAAACAGTGAAGAGTCGACCTCCAGTTGTGTTATTCCAAGGGATGCCTTTTGTACCGGGTATGTCATAATTGAATAGCAGAGCTCTCTTGCAATTTTTTTGTTCTTGCTAGTTGTTCATTTCCTATGTTATTCTTTGCTTGTATATGATGGAGTTGACTTGCATCTTTGTTCATGTAGTAAGCTATTGTCTTTGCTCCAATCTCGGTTCACTTAGGAAATTTGTATTGCAAGGCTGTCTCTAAGTTGCTCGTTTTGATTTACCATCATATGAGCAAGTTGAATATGATGCTGGAGTCGGACATATTCTATTATTCAGCTCAAAATTTATTTATTCTGTTACAGTCTGGCATCTTGGCCATGAAAGATGGATTTTTTTATTTTTTTCTGGAATCAGTCACCAGTGAAAAAGTATGATTATATTGCTTACTAATGACAATTGATGGAACGACCTTAACCGCACAAGCCTCGACTGGGCCTACCTCCATCCCTATTCCCTAGATGAGCCGTATGAGGTGGAAGCTCCACGTACGGTCAAACGGTTTTGAACCCGAGCCTTTCCAGTTAATTATTGCTTAACACAACCAAAAATCATTCAAGACAATGTGTTCACGGTGGGAAATTTGGCCATTTGAGGTAGTTTTAGATGAAAATGTAGCCAAGGGTTATGCATGTATGTAATAATGACATTGTTTTTGACATTGTTGTGTGGATCATGTCCATGGAAACCCATTGACCATAACTTAGGATCATGTCAATCCTGGAATGCACTTGAAAATCTCCATCCTTGAAAAAGAACTTACGATTGTGAGCCTTGCATTAATTTGTAATTATACTTTCAAGTGAAAAAGACACAACTAATCTTGGAGTTAAATGGTTATTTCAACACATCCAAGCACAAGTTACTTCAAGGTTAATGTTAAAAGTATATAATGGAAAAATTAAAATAAATTATTGCAAGCTTCCATGCCGTTTTACTCTTCTGAAAACAAACCTCCCAACCTATTGGTGTTCTAAAGAAGAAACTAGTAATTCATTTTGTACTTCATTTTCTCCCCTTTTCTCCTTGACTTTTTGTGCAACACAACTAGTTGTTATTTGTTAACCAACTGAAGATTTGTGATTAAGAGTTTTCCGTTGGATGTAGGTCATATTGAACGCAAATTTGTGGAAGTCCCAATTGGGGCTACCTGGGTTGAAGTAACCATGAAGGCATCTGGATTCTCTGCAGCACGAAGATTTTTCATAGATTCTGTTCAGGTAATGACTTTTATGGCATGCTATTTTCAATTTTTTTTACTTCTCTTGTCCTTGATATTTGAGGATGACGTTATTTGGAGCCTGTTAACCTGCCCATCATGTTTCAGATATCTCCACTGCTAAGACCCATTAAATGGGAAAGCGTAGCCACATTTTCTTCTCCTTCTTCAAAAAGCTTTTGCTTTGCTGTTGAGGGGGGCAGAACTATGGAACTTGCAATTGCTCAATTCTGGTCAAGTGGTGTAGGAAGCCATGATATAACTAGTGTAGATTTTGAGGTAAAATCTATCCTGTTAACTTAACATGCTTCTAAATTGGAACTCATACACGAATACATGTAGAAGTGTTAGTAAAGGCTGCTGAGTGGTGCTGGGCTGTTTCTCATGTAATTTATAATTGATTAATCAAATACTGACATTCGTATTTCATACTCTGCATGTCACATTAGTTACAAAGTGATGCATATATCATATATGTCATTTTTTAGTATTATTCATAATATAGGTGGTTGTCTGCAAAACGCAAGAATTTATTACAGTTCTAGTTCTGATTGCTATAATCTATTGGATATACCTCTTCTGGTCTTGGAAAGCTTTTGTCTTTGCTTATTGCTGCCAAATTGTTAGCACTTGCACCTAGAAATTCGGTGTCCTGCTTTTTCCTTATCCCTGAAGTCTATTATCCCTGAAGTCTATTCTCTGTAACATCATGATTATTAATTTAGTATGTTTCTTTTGACCTTAGCATTTCTTCCCAGTTCATGTTCATGTTTTATGGGAAAGGTTATCGTAATTAGGTTTCAAGTAATAATCTGGATCCCTTTTGTCATTAGTCTCAGATTATGGAAATATTTACCTTTTCCCTTGATCTTGATGCAAATCCCAGGTAGTATTTCATGGCATCAGTGTCAACAAAGAGGATATTGTACTTGATGGAAGTGAAGCACCTATACGTATTGATGCTGAGGCTCTTCTTTCTTTGGAAAATCTTTCTCCAGCAGCTGTTCTAAATAAGGTGAGAGTTGCTGCAACTTTTAATACACTCATACATAGTTACTGTCACCATTGTATTTTCACTTTTCTTCTGGTTTCTTTAGTCTGCTACTCTTCATGTCTTCATGCTGAAAGCTTAAGATTTGCAGGTGAGAATCCCGTATCGCCCTATTGATGCTAAATTGAGCACACTTTCAGCAGAGCGGGACAGACTGCCCTCAGGCAAACAGACACTGGCTCTTGTATTAACGTGGGTTTTACTCTACTACCAATAACCTTTTATATGTTTGTTTTATTGGGCTTACATGATATATGACAGAACTTTTCACTCGATGCTGCAGTTACAAGCTTAAATTTGAGGAGGGTGCTGAGATAAAACCTCATATTCCATTACTAAACAATCGTATATATGACAACAAATTTGAGTCTCAATTTTATATGATATCAGACACAAACAAGGTGATTGCCTACTTCACATGTGCAACTATCTTCTTCTTTTTTTATATCATTTTGTCTCTTTCAAAATTCATTCTATTGCAAATAGTTGGCTCTTTTTGATTTGTCAAATAGTTACGCCCAACACCAAAGAGGATATCCCCTTCTTATAATTTTACTGAAGGATAGTACATACAATCCATGATGTGGAATATCTTCCTCTTTGGCTCTTTTAACGGGAGCTCTTGATCTCTTTCATATTGGAAAAGAAGTATAATTTATTGAGTGTTATTCATACAGAAGCTTCTTAAATTGCTTCATGTGAGGCAGGCTTCTATGTTCATTTTTAAAATATGTGCTTCGATATAGCCAGAGCAGGCTTGGATCTGCAATGAGAGAAACACACCTTATCATTTAGGATAGTTGGGGAATTCTTTTCATGTTCTTGCCTGAATGATCTTACCAAACTTACATACAATGCTCTTCAGATGGAGGAATTTTGGTTATGAATAAGATCATAGTTTTCATGAATCTAAGGCATGCAGATGATAACATTTAGTCATGAGCAATGGACATAGCATCAAAAGAAGAGCTCATAAGCTAGTCTTCGTTATCTGAGGTCTGTAATTCCACCCCAAAAGATGCTTTGCAGGAGGCTGTAGCTGTAAGCTTTTGACAAAAATTACCTCAAAACTGTAGTAGCAAGTAAGAGGTTAGGATTAGGACTGAGAAGAGATAATGCTAGTTTTGACAATACTTTCTAGTGGCATACAATAGAATGCATGCCATATATCTTTGTTCAGTAGCAATACTATTCAAAGATCATGTCTACAGGTTTGTCGTTGTGTGCTTACAAGTAGTCATAGAATATCTCATTTTGAAATGGAACTGGGTACAAAATGTTTCAAACACATAAATGATGTCTTTAGTTGCAAGAACTTTGTTAAAAAGAGTGGCTTCGTGAAAATTTAAGAACAAAACTTCAAGTAGCATGACTTTAAGACTTAGTTTATCAAGAGAACCAAGATTGCAGCTCCACGAGTGGCTGAAAGTGAAAGATATCTCTAGCAAGTCTTTACAAGAATCTGCTTTGTGCACCACCAATAATTAGCTCTCAATTTGACTAGCTTTCATTAAATCCATCAAAAGAAAATAAAGGAAGGGTAAAAAAGATATTTAATTAAATGTGCTAATAGCTTACAAATACAATAGTTATGAAAAAACTGGAATAGATACACTATATTGGGATTAGCTCAGCCTGCATATAATAGATCTAATTCATGTGCAGTGTAACCAGATTATGATATTATTTTTCATGATTTTCTGCAGTCATGATTGTGTCCATTTGAGATTTTTGATGAAAATGAACTTGGTACAAATATTTTTTGCTAATTGAAACATTTTACACATCAATGGGATGCCCTAACTTCTTTATGAAAGTTTTTGCTCTAAAAATAAAGGGCTGCAACCAAGTTCTAGCAAGGTCTTTGTGCTTTCTTGTTTCAATTTTGTTGCCATATTTTGTATTCTCATCAAGCCTACTTCCATATTCCTTATGATTTTTTAGGTTTTCTTGCTGGTTTTTGCTTGCCTAATCATTTTTATTGTGATATGTAGCGTGTGTATACAATGGGTGATGTTTATCCAGACACTGCTAAACTTCCCAAGGGTGAATACACATTGCAGCTTTACTTAAGGTACTTGTAAACATATTATCTGGACTGTGGTTAAGTTATCTTTTTCAGTATTTTTTTGGAGAAAAAATGGACATATGGAGAACCTTTACCAAAAAATAAGAGCTTAAGAAACTTAGTTACTATGATTTTAAATCCCAATATGGTAATTGTTTCAGGCATGACAACATGCAGTACTTGGAGAAGATGAAGCAGTTGGTCTTATTCATTGAGAAAAACTTGGATGAAAAGGTCATTTCGCCTTCATAAAGAATCCAAACTACCAAGTCACCAACATATTGAATGATCCCTTCTCATTGGAGAAGTGAAACAAAATTTTAACTATCTTTTTCCTTCAAAATGGCTTTGGGGGTGTTTGGCTAAGCTTATTTTAGAGAGCTTATAAGGTCTTGAAGCTTAAAAGATGTTTCAAGAGCTTTGTAATGTCTTAAGAGCTTATAAGCTGTGAAAGTTTTTGGATAGTTGAGCTTATGAGTTAGAGATAGAATTGCGAGTTAGAGAGAGAAAATCATAGTTAGAGAGAAAATGAAAAAAACCATAGTAGAGTTATTTATGTAAAAAGATCGTTGCTTATAAGATTTGAAAAAAGAGTTGGGGTGGAGGAACTTATTTTTAGGGAGCTTATAAGTCGTTGGAGCTTATTTTCACAGCTTATAAGCTATTTTGGAGTTTATTTTGCCAAATACTTTTCAAGAGCTTATAAGCTCAACCGAACACACACCCTCTTAGTCTTTTCTGACAAACCTTTATCTCAAACTCCTTCAATTTCTTATTATAGGAAGTGATTCGCTTGAGCTTTTATTCACAACCTGATGGACCAGTGACGGGTAACGGCAGTTTTAGTTCTTCAGTCTTGATTCCTGGGTATGTGTTATTATTTATTTATTCCACTTTTTTTTTTCCTTTAATCAGTTTTTCATAAAGACCTATTATGTCATTGTATATTATTGATGATAGAGCAAAAGAAGCATTTTATGTGGGCCCTCCTGCAAAGGACAAGCTTCCTAAGGTTTTGCATCTTTAAACTATTCGATTTTGAACTGTCTATTGTCATCTCTTCTTTACAGAAAGTGGGGAAATATTTATTATTAGGGCTTATCTTGTCTTATTCCTGCAGAGTGCTTCAGTTGGTTCTGTATTGGTTGGGTCAATTTCGTACGGAAAGGTTTCTTTTGGGGTGAATAATGATGGGAAAAATCCAGAGAAGAACCCTGTATCGTATAGCATATCATATATAGTTCCACCAGCACAGGTTTATATTCAGTTATTTTCCTGAATTTATCTCATTTTGGTTTCTTTACAGATAGGGAGTTACTTTTTCTATCAACTTAAACACATGATATCGGTTTATCAGTATGCTGGCCCATCCTTATTGTTGACATAGTGCGTGTTTTATTTTCATCAGCTTGACGAGGACAAAGGACAAGGCTCTTCTTCAGGTTGTAGTAAGAGTGTAGCTGAACAGTTGGAAGAAGAGGTATATATACACAGTTTCATATAGCAACAAATGGGCTTACTATTCCAAAAGCTGGGTTGTATATTTTTGCTTGGAACTACTTTAGTTTGGGTTCCTGATTCTGGAGTTGAGCCGTCATCTGTATTTGTTAAAAATGCTTGTTTAAATCACTATTGTCTGTCTTCATGTTTTGGCATGCAAATATAAGATCTTGGTTGAACCATCCCTGCCTCTGATTGTATCCTTTAAGGATAATAGGAAATTAATACATACTTACATATATATAAAAAAAAAGAGACAAGGAAGATTAAAAAAGAAGTCTTACAATTTCCATAGCTAGAAGAGGAGAATGTAAGGTTTTCACATTGGGATGCTAATAGTTTTTCTGTGGCTTTCTAGTTATTACACTGGGGAATGTTAATTATCTTCATTATAATGGAAGTTGTGTGGCTTTCTCAGTTAAGTGATTTGTAATTTTTCTCATCTTTCCAAACAGGTGCGGGATGCCAAAATAAGGGTCCTCTCCAACCTAAAACTAACTACTGATGAGGAACGTTCTGAGTGGAAAAAGTTATCAACCAAGCTAAAGGTATTAATTCTCAATCACTTTCCTCCTATATATGAGGAATGCTACTATGATACTAACAGTATTTAACTACTGTAGCCTAAAATAAACCAACTTTCCTATTTTTCTACCAACAATCATGCACTCACCTTAATTCTACTCTATATCATTCCTATATATCTAAACAATATTTTTTCAGAGCCGTAATGGTTTTGCCTAACTAGTGCAGTTGTGGCCTAGTCAATATATTACACTATTGCCCTTGTATTGAGTATATAGGAGGTGTAAAATAGGCAAAGACAATTGTGAAAGACATAGACTCTGTTATAATAGTAATAGATTTATTGGCACTGAAAGGATTGAAAATGAGATCTGACCCTGTCATGTACCAGCAAGTAATAAATCAACATTGGTTTATGAGCACAACATAAACCAATTATATTTATCTACCCTGTTCTCAATTTGTTCGCTGGTACTTACTTTCTTCTCTTTCTCTCTTGTACCGTGTGACCTTGCTTTGGCTCTTCAACCTGCAAAAATGAAATTGAAAAATTTTCATCTTAGAATCCAATGTCATACAAATAGTTTATTTTGCAGCACATTTTTTTTGTCGAATCATACACCATATGCTATATTTCTTACTTCCCAGAGATTCATGGTTTTTCATTCCATAAAATCCTTTCTAATCATACCTGTTGGCACTTGGCAGTCCGAGTACCCAAAGTACACAACGTTGCTTGCCAAATTGTTGGACGCATTGGTATCTCACAATAACTTTCAAGACAAAATTCACCATTATGAAGAGGTAATGCCGATCATTTTCTAGCTACATACTATTTCTTGCAATCCTTAATAACCTCAGAAAAATTATGAAATGATTGAAGTACATCCTCTTAGTTACTATTGGATGGTAGCATAAATCTGAAACCAGATCCTTGTTACTTAATTTATTGGTAACTATTTCCTATGCATCACTTCAATAAAGATAGTGATAATGATATGAAGATTATCAATATTTGGCTGCTTTGTTGTAATTACTGTAGTTTATGCAGATTATAGCTGCCGCAAATGAAGTTATAGAAAGCATTGATGCAGAACAGTTGGCCAAATATCTTTCACTTAAAAGTGATCCTGAAGATGAGGGTGCAGAAGTGAGCATTTGATATTCCATCTGCTCTCTGATTATTGTTTTCCTCCTTCCCAATTTTAATTTTTTTAAGACCAAATTTTTGATGTTAATGTGCTTGATAATCTAGAAAATGAAGAAAAAAATGGAAACAACCCGGGACCAATTAGCAGAGGCGTTGTATCAGAAAGGTTTGGCTTTAGCAGATATTGAATCAGCGAAGGTACAGGCCATTACTATTATTACTTTATAACAGCGATTCATCTTCAAGCAATCAAACCTTTACCCCAAAAAGTTCAGTATGCATGAGTTTGTGCATTTGTCATACCATACTAACTGAAGTTTTATTAAATAAACCAAAAGGTAGTACATGTATGGGACAAGATGTCCACTGAATCACAGTTTGATATATTCTGCAATGATAGCAGGGCGAGAAAGTTGTGGAGACGGAGGATGCTAAAGCTGCAACAGACTCCAGCAGTAAGCTGGATCTGTTTGAAGAGAATTTCAAAGAACTCCAAAAATGGGTAGATGTGAAATCCTCCCGATACGGAACCCTTTATATCATGCGTGAGAGACGTAAAGGGCGGCTTGGAATTGCACTAAAGGTACTTTTATTCCATGGGGATTTTCATTATTTTTAAAAAATGGTAAGTGGGTTTAGGTGGAAAGAATATGCAGTTGCATGAATAAAATAAACTAATAACCCCTGAACGTCCAATCTAAGCTTTATGAGCCCTAATATTTCAAGGACTTGACATTCATTCACGAAAGGTAACTGTTAATGAATGTCTTCTTGTATGTTATGTTGATTTATATCTTAGCCCTGTCTAGAAAGCTTATAGAGAAATGAATGGCTAGGTTAAATTCTTCAGTAAAGAACCCTTGCTACTAGTATATGACTAACCTGTAAAAACATGTTGAGTTTTTGAAAAGATGATTTAGCTAATGGCTACAGATTGGGTGATATTAAACCCCACTTTTAGAACACAGTTGCAATGATGATAGTTGAAGTATCATTTGAGAAAAGGCCTTTTGCCATTCAACTGTTTTCTTGACTAGATAACTAAAATCTCAAGTTTATTCCTTCTTGTGCAGTTTTGCTATGATTAACTGTGGATCTTTTATTTAAAAAAAAACTGAGTTGGAAAAATTGGTTTCTAATACACGATTTCAGTTTGTGAACAATATAATTTCATCAACTATTAGTTATTGTTGCACATTACATTGATCTGATTTAACAATCCAGGTTCTAAGTGACATGATCCAAGTGGATGGCCAGCCTCCTAAGAAGAAGTTTTATGATCTGAAGCTTTCGCTGTTGGAACAAATCGGATGGGACCATCTGGTGTCGTACGAGAAACAATGGATGAACGTACTATTCCCTGCGAATCTACCTCTTTTCTGAGGTTTGTGTTCTTCTACTGAAAGCTGCAAGTGCTTTCCCAGATTGCTTTTGCCTAATGAATAAATTCCCTTGAGAGTGGAAGTGAAATGAAAAGACAGTCTATGCCGGTCTCTTAACTAGCTAGCTAGTTAAATACTAAACCCAGTCGTTTTCAATATGTATGTGTACATTTTCTTAAAGATATATATGAACCATCAGAATTTTTTAGTTATATATTATTATTATTATTATTATTATTATTATTATTATTATTATTATTATTATTATTATTATTATTATTATTATTATTATCAGGATCTTTACTATAATTCGGCTTTAGCCAACAAGACTGCGTCGCAGCTTGTATCGTCTCCTTTTCAGAAACAGATCATGAGGAAGCTGGATCCCAATTGAGTGGGAGAATTAAAATAAAAAGAAAGACATCGATATTGCCATGTAATATGTTATATTAGTAACAATAGGTGAAAGATAATGGGTTAGATGAGGATATTGGTTTTAATTAATTAAGGTTAGATAATTAATTAATTAAACTAGACAAAATATTATAAGTTCATAGATTCAGAGTCTGATGGAGTAGTTAATATATATTTTTTGTATTAGAGAAATAAGAGAATAAATTGATCAGTTCAACACATTTATAACTCTATAATAGAGAAATAAGAGAAGAAATTGATCAGTTCAGAACGTTTATAACATGAGAATGTGGAAATTGATTTTTTTTTGTCAAACAAAATAATATGTATATTGAATCAGGGATTTTCTAACTTTCTCAAATTGAACTGTGTACTGACACGTGGATACCGATAATAGTGGATTCACTTGTAGGATGTCAGGATTCGATCAAACAATGAAAATAATCACAAAAACGTTACATTAGATGACGACATGAATTTCCAATAGTAGCATCAGAGCCTGGGGCTCGATTTCTAATTGATTTTGTGTTCAAATTTTGAGTAGATAAATTTTAGAAATTAAAATTCTGTAATTGGATTTTTGAAAATCAAAATTGGATACAAACATGGTGGTTTAAATTTCCATCACCAGAATCAAGCAATGGTGTGCTCGTTTTCGATCACCGGCATAACACCTACCCCCGTCGCCCTCCTCTCAGCCAACGCTGCCTTGGAAGCGGCGGTCGATCATGGCTCTCTCCACCGTCGTGTGACGGTGCTATGATTTGATGGTGCTCCCCACCGCGCGAAATCCAACTGCTGGTGGACGTCGTTCACGGGCTTTGAAAGCGGCAACTGGCCGCGATAGCTACGAGCGAGGGCGGGCTGACGCAAATCGTATGGGGCGACGCACAAAGGGCAGCGCGGTGCGATCACCATTGCAAAACGTCGTGCGAGCTCTCGCTGCTGTGCGGGACCCTATCTCTCACTGTCGTACAATCCACCAGCGTGCTTTCGCAGACAGTGAATGGCGGCTACCACAGTGTAACTTACACCGACCCTGTGAACGAAACACCAATTTAATAAATGACATGTGCTTCGGTAAAAACAATGTACAAAGAATACGAAGCAATATTTAGAAAACATACAAATTCTTTAAACCATGATTCATAATGATCTTCCAATTATTGCTCTAACTTTGAAACTGTTATTCCCGAATTGTGCCCACGCAATTGCTCGATGAACATGCTATTTTATATACAAAAGAACATATAAGGAAATGAAATATTGTTATCTATAGGTATTAAGGAAAACAAAGGTAATCAAACTTACTGCTCGAATTCCTTAACTTCTAGACTATTAAGTAAAATATAGGTTTGTGTTATTTTGTACTCATTCTCGGTAAGAAATCTTTCTCGTACATCCCCGACACATCTGGCTGGATATGTGAAGATAAGAAGCATATATTTGGGGTGAGAAGATCCTCCGCCATCGTCGCTACGAGGATCATCTCTAGTTTTGCAATGACATGTAACTCGAAGTAATAACTGCATAAATGTGATTATTCCTTAGTCAAGTAAGCATTACATATCGGTAATTCCACAACAGTCTTGTTCCTTATATTTAACTTTAACTATCGCATGTACCTGCAATATATATGAAATAAATAATCAAGAACATGTGAAATTAAATAAAAAAAATATGAAAATCACGTACTGCTTAAACGGATACATCCATCGAAAATTTACTGGTCCGGCGATCAGTTTCTCAGTTGCTAAGTGGGTAGGAAGATGCTTCATGGAGTCGAATAAAGACAGTGGCAAGATCACCTCAAGCTTGCACAAAGTAACCACAATCGACTCATTGTATTTTGTCATATCAATCTCTTTGATCACTGTATTAGTCAGATCTCTGAAGAAAATGCTCAACTCAATCAAAGCTTCCCAAACATCCTGTGGAAGTAACTCACGGAGACCAATCGATAACAATTGTTGCATGAACACATGGCGGTCGTGGCTTCTCATGCCGGACAACTTATGCTTATTCATATCAATGCATCTTGATAGACTGAAAACATAATCGTCCGTAAATTTCAAATTGTTGAGCCTCGTGAGAAACAATTCCATTATTTCTTTGTCGAGCGTTAAATCAACCTTAGGATAACTTCCACCACGGGGCCAAAGCTTGGTTAGTATGCCAAGCTCTTCGAAATCTCATCTTGCATTTGTATTATCCTTTGTCTTACTCTTAATATTCATTATGGTATTGAAGGTATTTTCGAAGACGTTATTCTTTATGTGAATGACATCTAAATTGTGGCGGATCAGATTTGTCTTCCAATACGGGAGATCCCAAAATATACTTCGTTTCTTCCACCGAAAAAATCTGACTTAGCCCCGAGTTGACCATTTTAGCACCTTCAGCAAACACCCTCATGAAACCCAATTGGTCCAGGTGACTGAGTATCTATTTTTCGTTTAAGATTGGAGAAGGGCCAGAGTTCTCGACAATGTTCTTCTTGAAGTTGTTCATATCTCTGCGGAACCGGTGATTTCTATTCAAAAACTTTTTGTGGCTATTAAACCAACTGGTTTTTTCGTCCAAGCTTCAGATACAAAGTTTGTGAGTCTTTCATATAATATGGACACGCACAATGCCCAGGTATGCTCCAGGCCGACAACATCGAGTATGCGCGGAAGCCACTGTTAGTCCACATCAATGTTGCGCGTAGTTGTGAGTTTTGATTTCTTGAGATATCATACACTGAAATTTAATCTGCCCAAATCAGGGGCTATAGAAACACATTGATGTTCTATTTTGGATTCTTTGCACCGGGAACAATCACGTGAGAAACATGTAGGGGTCTTTCATTCACATCCATGGCGACAAATTGTACAGAGTTAAAATCATTGGCCATAACAAGTACTGCATACCCGTCTGACCGAATGGCTGAAGTCCATCTGTACTAAGTGCCATACATTTATCGACTTAGAAGCAAAGAATGGATGAGTCTCGTCGAAGGTTTTCTAGACTATGGAATCTGGCGGATGAGACGTCTCTTTGGGTGTCGTGGTGTGCTCTGCATGCCATCTCATGAATTCAACTGTAACTTCAGATGCATACAACCGTTTCAATCTGGGGCCGAGAGAAAAATATACATCTGCTTGCTTGCACTTCCATTAGGTTTGAATCTATCACCCCCACAAACTTTGCATTCAGTTCTGTTCTCATCCTCTCTGTAGTAGATCATGCACCATTTTTTGCAACAATATATTTTAAGAACGGGCATATCTAAAGTTTGTATTTGTTTTTTGCAAGTATAGAAGTTGTCAGACATATGGTTCGGTTTCGGTAGACGATTCTCTATGATCTGACACACATCGTCAAATAATCGCTGATAGATGCGATCTTTGGACTTCATAGTCATCAGGTGAGCATTTGTTTCCAAATGAGAATAATCACAGCCTACCCACAAATCAGTTTGAAATGCTTGTAATATGATGTAGAACTATTACGACTTGTTATTTGGAGGTTGAAGAATGTAAGTAGGTGGAACCTATTGTTTATGATACTGTGTCTTAAATGATAAGGATCAAGATCAGTTGTTCGTCCCACGCATCATACACCATCTGTTGGTATGCATTTGATGGCAAATCAAAATGTATCGATTCGACGTGTCCTGAACTAGACAACACTCTCACCTCGTAATGAAATCTCCAATAATAGTAATTTTAGGTGAACCCATTTCTCACGAGGTGCTCCTTGGCCATGTCCGTAGGCATATATCTATTATTAAAATTTATATTTTTGTCTCTAATTCTAAAAGACACCTAATTAAACATGTAAATTATTATATTCAAAGCAACATAAATTTTCAATGATATCATTATTGTTGCAAGAATATAATAACATTACAAATATAATAACATTACAAATATAATGACATTACGACAAGGCACATAATTAAGCACGTAAACTTTTATATTCAAGACAACATAAATTGACTAACAATAATATTATTGCAAGAATATAATAACATTAAGAAAACGAAATTAATAAAATTTGACACTATAAAGTAATGAAAAATAATTACATTGAACACGTACCAACATTTTTACGGATGTGGGCACTAATGACAATATCGACAAATGTTATTATATCAATCTACCGACAATAAAAACATGCATTTTATTCTCTAATTTAAAAACCACTTGATTAAGAACAAAAATAAATTACAAATAAAAAATGTACTAACCTTATTTCACTAATCTACGACAATAAGTGTTCAATAATAATCGATAAAAGACGAAAATTTGAAAGAAAGTGCAAAGATTACGTAGAGCTCTTCATCTATTTATCTTGTTATGCTAAATTAGCGAGTACCACTTCTAAGAACCATCACTCACTAAATTAGCAGGAAACTTTCCCGTTTCACATTTTCCGAGCATACCATGCCCGGTGACAGTTCTCTCGGCGCAGGAATTGTCCCGCCCAATTTTCCGACCCAAAAAAATACGAGAATTATCCCGCGTCAAAATTTCCGAGCACCACTATGCTCGGTAAAGTCTCGAAAACTTTTCCGGGTTATTCAACTTATTGAACGATGGTAGGAGTGCTCGTAAACTGCTCGACAACGTTTAAGTTTCTGACGACGGTGGTGCTCGGTAACTTAACAAGCGCTTTTACGTTCGGTAATTTCCACAAATTTTCGTTTATAGCGACTCCTTCATCCATGTTCACTAGGTGCTCGATAATTATGAGTCATGCTTGGTAGTTGCTTGGAAAGTTGCGAGCATTTCAAGTACTCGGTAAATTGTGCTTGCTAAACCACGTCTTTTTTGTAGTGATTGAGGATGAGATTTAGCCAACCCTAGCCCTCATATTGATTTGCTCATGCATATACCAAAATATTATTCTTTTTAAGCCCATCAAAATGTACTTTTTCATTTCTCAAATCAAAAGCCTAAAACTAATGATCGGAATTTTAAAATTTTAGTCGTCGGAAAATTTTGACAAGTTTTAATTGCATGAAATTAAGATATTGTAATTTATTGCAATGTTTTAGAAATTAAGTCTACGGTCAACAATTACAATTTAAACGAAAAATAATCAAATTTAAATTATAAAGTTTAACTCGCACATGCACACTCATAGTAAATAATGAAAACATACTGAAACCAAAATTTTGAAATTAGATAGAAAAAGAAAATATGATTAAACAAATATTATTATATTCTACAATAAATATATTGTTACATTCTAGACGTTTACCTTAGGATTATATATGCTAACAACGAACAAACGACAACGACAACAACAATATGGTTTGCAACTACATTAAGGGCTAGTTTGATAGGCATGTCAAGATACGATAAGATAAAAAAAACTAAGATAATAATCAAGATAAAAATTGAGATTAAAACCAAGATTTATGTTAGTGTTTGGTAGATAAGATTAAAACCAAGATCAAAAAGTGAAGTGATGTAAATTTATACTTTTGACCTTCTAGAAATTGTCCAGTTCACCTCCATCGTGTAATCAAAGGATGGCTGTTTCTTGATCTCCTTCGGATTCATGCTTGGAATCCGGTCAAATCGAAGCAGCATAGAGGGCCTACCGGTGGCAGGAATTCAAACCCTACCCATAACACAAAAATGAATGATTACGAAAACCAAGAAGAAATTGAAACATAAATTATCAATTTTCTATCCACAAATTGAAATTACAACAAATATATATCAAAAAATCAAAATAGAAATAGAAAATTTCAAGAAGAAATTGTGTATCAATTGTTGAAGAGCAATACGCTGGTAAAGCAGTGTGTTGGAAAGGGGATGAAGCTTAGCCGTAACCTAGACATAATACCATCAAAATCACATATTTCCAAATTCAATTTGTGTATCAATTGGTGAAGAGCAATGTATCAGTGAAGACGGTGTGCTCGATGGGGAAGGACGCTTAGCCATGGGTATGGAGATGAAGATACACCGCAAATATAACATGTGTTAGAGATGTGGGCAGGAGACGAGGCGGTAACAAAGATGTGTGCTGGCGACGAGATGAAGCTATCTATAGATGTGTAGACAACGCCACGCTAGAGATGTGTGCATGCGACGAGCAGAGAGAGTCAGGCAGAGATTTTGTGTGGAGAGAGGAAATAGAGAGGGAGAAAGGTAGAAGACTAGTCTCATCTAGGTCTATCTTGACTTAATCGCAAGGGTGAGGTCTGATACAAATCAGGGTTGAGCATTGAATAGACGCAGGCTTTGTGTGGGCCGAAATTATAATCTCGAGCTTGCTTTTTTACTATTTTGCTTACCAAACACTTGATTATCATTGTTTTCCCAAGATAAACTATCTAATCTTGGGCTGATTTAAGATATCAAACATGGCCTAATAGAAATCTTCTTTACATGCAATAATGAAAATTTGATGAAGTGTTGACGTGTGACTGGTTTCTGATAGAGATACACATACATCTAAAAGGGTGTTAGAAAATGTATATATGCATGTATGTATGTCTCAAAGGTTTATTAGAATATGTGAATAATTGAATTTATATAATAAAATAAAATTTGAGTGTTGGGGAAAGGACGATTTTTAGAGCCAGAGTCAGAGACCTTGAGAATCATGAAGTTGGAAGGGCATAGCATGGAAATAAGAAAATATACTAGAATTGTTTTTTAAATTGAGAATTGCTTATAAAATTATAAAAAACTAAGATGGAATGGATAATATGAACTTTTTTTTAATTCATTTTTATATCTTATGACTATTAAGAAGCTTATTTTACAAATATTTTCCTAAAATTTATGAACTTCTAAATATATTATAAATTATTTTTAGAAATTTATAAACTCAGTCAAATATTTTCTAATACAACTACGTTACACATCAAAAGTTAGAGAAAGAAGATAATAAGCAAAAATATGATGGGCAATTGTGATGTAAGATACACTATTTATATGAAATAATAAGGTAAATTTGACTACTTTGAGCAGACAAGTGGGGAACCCATATGCAGCGTATGAGGGAGGCAAATCAAATTAATGTGAATTTTCAACAGATTTGTGCGCGCATGGAGCATGCGATTCTTCCATCTTCATCTCTCTTGATCAGTTACCAGCACCTCACATGTGTGCTTCTTCTATCTTGCACGCGTGTGGGAGTAGGAGAGAGAGAATCCAATTTTACATTTTTCCTTGTGGGATTTATAGATATTTGTAATTCACCTTTCTGGGGATTTTATTTTTATTGTTTAATTAGGCATTAATTATTTTCTGGTGACATGATTGATTTATATTTATTTGAGATGGATGTTGATTTAATGTAAGTTGTAATTGGTGTGAATTTAGATTAATACGTGTATATACAACATATTTTTATTTTAAATAAAAAATTCATTTGAGATATAATCGTAACGAAATCTGGCACTAAGTGCATGTTATAGTGGGAAGATAAGGATTCCTCTTTTTTTTTTCCTAGTTCGCACTAGGCCTGTCCAAACGGGTTCGGGTAAACGGGAAAACCCGAACCCGACCTGATACCCATCGGGTATCGGGTATCTGATACCCTTATATGCGGGTTCGGGTGTATATTCGGGTATATAAGGTGCTGAAATGTCGGGTATCGGGTATTATCCGATACCTGACCCACACCCGATTGGAAACATATTTGGCCATTTGGGGATTTAATTAGGGCTGAAAATTTCACACTGTTTCAATTTAAACTGAGTCTTTCTCTCTCTCGACTCTCCACAGACGCACATTGCCTCTCGGCCCTCTTCACTCCAGTCTCCTCCTCTCTCTCTCCAGTGTCCACTCCAGCAGGCCGTGCCTCCGACCGGCCTCCCGGCACCGGCCAGTTGACCGCCGCGAGCACGACGCGAGGCCCCGCGACCGCGAGGCGCGACACCGCGAGTCCGCGACCCGGCCTCTTTCTCTCTCTCTCTCTCTTTATTTCTAGCTCGACGTTACTGGAGCCTTCTCACCGCCACCGCGAGCCTCCCCAGTCTACAGTCCAGTCCCCATCGTTACCGGAGCCTCACCAGTCCCCACCCCCACCGGAGCCTCCCCACCGCCTCCGCCACTGCCACCGCCGCACGAACTCGAGTCTTCCTCCAGATCGGTATTAATCTAATCCTCTCACTGCATGCGAAAATTCGAGCCTATGTCCACCGCTCGGCTGAGCCTGAGTGTGCTACACTGCTACTGCTCGATTTAGTTTGTTTAGCCATTTTTAGGTGCTTGATTTTTTATGATTTAGAATTGCTAGGAATTTTTATTCTGTTGAAGCACTGTGATGTCAGTCATTTTGTGAAAAATACAGATAATAGTTATTCTGTATTTGAGAATTTCTGTTGAATTGTTGGTGTGTCGATGACCAACTGTAGTCTGTAGCTATTTGGCTTGTTTTGAATCATTTGATGGTATGATTCAACTAAAGTTTTGTGTTTTGATGATTGTGATGCGAAGAATATTGATTAGTTGAAATTATTATGTGCTAAATTTTATTAGTAGTTGCAAAGATTGACTGATTGAGTGTTTTGGGCGTTGACGGAGGGTGCTCAAATTGAAGATTTAATTTGAGAAATTTTTTATCTGCTGTTTTTGGTTCAAAAAACAAAAATGCTACGAGCTTTCAACAGAGTACGCAGATACAAAAGAAAAGAAGCCGATTTATCTATAAGGCAGAATCAAGTTGTGTGGCAAATGGCATTGACTTCACATGATGGTGGTTGAACCTTTTTCAAAATTGTAATGGTGGTTAAATTGTAAATTTTCTTAAGGGGAGTTCAATAGGAATACAACTATACAAAACCAGCAGGCAGCAACTCTGTTAACAATTTGTTTGTCTCTCTATAAATGGTTATAGATTTATAGTTATGCAAATGATTTTGGACTACTTTCATCTCTAACTTTTGTATTCTCATTTCATGCTTGGTTGTAATGATTAAAATTATCCTTGCACATAGTAGTTTATGTATATATCTTTGTTTTGATTATACACCAAGTAGGTTCCATAGATATTATAATGTTCCTATTTAATTTGTTTTGAATATGGTATTTCAAAGTGTTTTGCTTTTGAGACTTGAATCTTTCGTGTTTGAATTGATTAGGATGGATTCATCTCAAGGAAACACACATCAAGATAGCAATGTGGTTTTAGATGAGCAAGAAGCAACACAATCTACTCAAAAGAGAAAAAGAAACGAGGAATCTCGGGAACCAAGATCTGTACATTGGAATGATTACACAAAAGTGTGGGTAGAAGTAGGTAATCCTCCAATCAAGAAGCTGAAAGGAATGTGCAAGCGTTGTGGCACTTTAATTGCAGCTGACACACGTGGGTGCGGCACTAATGGTTTAAGAAACCATACCGTCACATGTTTGAAGAGGTTAGTAAAATCACAAGTTGGTAACGATCTGACTGTTTTGAACTTTTCAGTGGATCGAAGTGGCGGGAATTCATCATTGACTAGTTGGAAGTTTGATCAGAAGGCGGTTAGACAAGCATTGTGCGAGATGATCATCCTCGACGAGCTTCCCTTCACATTTGTAGAGCGTGAGGGTTTTAGACGCTTTGTTCAGAGCATTTGTCCACAATTCCAAATTCCGTCGAGAAAAACAATAAGAACGGATTGTGTGAAGTTATTTCTCGAGCGCAAGCAAAATTTGCACAAGTTCTTCAAGAAAGAAGGCATGGGGAGAGTGTCCATTACCAGTGACTGTTGGACTGCAGTGAATAACACAAACTTCATTTGTGTTACTGCACACTGCATTGGAAAAGATTGGAAGCTGCATAAGAAGATCATCAATTTTTCAAAGATTGAGAGTCACAGGGGAAGTGACATTGGTGAAGCCATAGTCGCGTCATTGGAGGATTGGGGATTGAAAAACCTATTTGCTTGCACAGTCGATAATGCTTCCGCGAATGATGGGGCTGTTAGACATGTCATCTCTCACTTGAACACGCTGAAGACAAATGTTCTAGATGGGAAATACTTCCACATGCGCTGTGTAGCCCATATACTGAACTTGGTTGTACAAGATGGTTTGGAAGAGATAGGCATATCTATACGCAGAGTTAGAGAGGCCGTCAAGTGGCTCAAGAGTTCACCACAGAGAGGTACACAATGGGATAGAGTCGTGAATATGCTTGCAGACAGGATTGATTGCAAGAAGTCATTATGTTTGGATGTTCCCACTCGATGGAACTCCACATATTTGATGCTAGAGGCAGCACTACCTTATCAAGAGGCATTCAAGGTCTACGGGCAAATGTATCCTTCTTATGACGAAGATTTGTCACAGAAAAAACACAACAATCTTTTTATTGGATTGCTTCAAGAAGAAGATTGGGTTAACGTGAAGAAGATGATGGAATACCTGAAGAAGTTCTACGAGTTGACTCTCCTAGTCTCGGCCACCAAATATCCAACATCACATTTGTTTTTCGCAGAGATATGTGATGTCTTTGATCTCATCAACGAGTTAGAGACTAGTGATGATCGTGGCGTGAGTTCCATGGCCACAAAGATGAGGTAATCTGTTTGTTTGTACTAAAATCTAGTAGTCTACTCAAGTTTTTGGTATATCACACGTGTTTGACTTTCCTTTTTTGTTTTTCATCATTTTCAAAGTTGAAAATTGGAAAATATTAGATCGAAGATAGAGAATTGAATCTGAAGATGAATAGGATTTTATACATTGCTGCTGTTCTTGATCCAAGGCAAAAGTTGAAGCATGTGGAGACGTATTTCAAATCAGTCTATGGAGCTGAACGTGGGGCTGATATGGTCAAGGAGGTGAAAGACTCGATGGATGAATTGTTTGAGTTTTATAGAGCACAGAAGGCTACTCATCCTCTACGTCGAACAATTGATACGTCTACTACGGCATCTCGTAGTCATGGGAGGTCGGATCTTCGAGGCTCTCTTAGCTTTATGGCCTTGCAAGCTAGTGATGATGAAGAGACTAGCAATGCAAATGAGCTCGTTGTTTATCTCACAGAAAGCAAGCACAAAGTGTCAAAGAGTGAGGTGGACAGCTTTGACATCTTGAAGTGGTGGTCGGAAAATCCACGTTACCAGATTCTGAGTGAGATGGCAAAGGATATTTTGGTAATTCCCATTTCTAGTGTTGCTTCAGAGTCCACATTTAGCACGGGAGGTCGTGTTCTCATTGCATATAGAAGTTCATTGACTTGCAATATGGTTGAGGCTTTAATTTGCGCCGGAGATTGGACGAAGAATAGTACTATTGTGGAAAAGAAAGACGAAGAAGGCATGCCTGAAGAAGAACAACAAAAAGAGTTTCAAATTGGTAAGTACTATTCTTTATATAATTAGATTTCATTGAATTCATTGATACTTAGTAAGTTAATATTTAGTTTTCTTATATGTTCTCTACTTTTTTCTATGTAGTTTTAGCCACCATCGAAAAGATTACTGAGGCGAGCACTGCACAGAGTCAGAGTGACTCACACCCATGATGATTGATGGATGATGTTTGATTTGTATTATTTCGTTGCTATCTAGCTTGTTTCGAACTTTTAGTATGAAGTTATTATGGTCGATGGATAATGATGATTGAGATTGATGGTTTTTTTCCATATGAATATGAATATGATGGATGATGAATGATGATTGAATTGATGAATGGTGATTGATGATTTGAATTTAGTTGTTGGTTTTTTTTTGTTAAAAAAAAAAAACAGGTGGAAGGAAAGTTAAATAAACTAAGGGGATATTTTTATTTTTTTGTAATGATGTAATTTCATAAATTAAATTTGGTTTTGTGTTGTAGCTTTTAGAGAAATTTAATTTCTCAATCACTTGGTATTTTAAAATATAATTGACCAAAATGATCATAAAAAATTATATATGAGTGAAAATCTTATAAATTATAAAACAAATTATGCAAATGCAATGATTAATTAATGCACTGATGTAGATTATCAAATCTAAACATCTATGATACAACCCAAAAAATATTTTGTTATTGATTAAAACAATAATTACAACAATTAATTCCAAAAAAGAAGAAAAAAAAATCGGGAAATCGGGTACCCGACTGCCCGGGTACGGGTACCCGTTTCGGGTATGCGGGTACCCAAAAGTGAGTTCCGGTCGGGAATCGGGTAATTATTTTTGGGCATTTCGGGTGCGGGTACCCGATAATTCGGGTCGGGTACCCACGGGTACCCGATTCCCCAGCCCTAAACAAAAAGAATTTTTGGGATAAACATTTCTAGAGACAGAAAAGAAAGAAAGTTGTGGATGTCACAAGGAAGATATATTGAGAAAGTACTTGAGAGATTTTGAATGGAGAAGGCTAAGCCTGTTAGCACTCATTTGGCAACATATATGAAGTTGAGTAGCAAACAGAGTCCCTCCACTGATGAAGAGAAGGAATAAATGAAAAATATTTCTTATTCTTCTACTGTTGGTAGTTTGATGTATACTATGATTCGTACAAGACCTGATTTAGCTCATGCAGTTGGTGTGGTGAGTAGATTCCTCTCCAATCCAGGAAGAGAGGATTGGGATGCAGTTAAGTAGATTTTGAGATATCTTCGTGGTACTCCAGGTTTGAAGCTTTGCTTTGAAGGTGGGAAATTCGTTCTCACCGGCTTTACTGATTCTGATATGGCTGGAGATATTGATACCTTAAGGTCTACTTCAGGGTTCTTGACTATATTTGCAGGGGGAGCTGTTTCTTGGAAGTCTTGATTGCAAAAGTGTGTTGTTTTGTCAACAACCGAAGCTGAGTTCATTGCAGCTACAGAAGCATGCAAAGAGTTGTTGCATTTGAAGAGGTTCTTGC
>JAYDZE010321935.1:0-18285 GCA_034509125.1 Monilaria moniliformis | reverse complement strand
GGGTTGTAAATTTCTGACCCGACAAAATTTACAACCCGAATAGCCCGCACCGAATAGCCCGACAACCCGAGCGGGTTGGCCCGAATCCGAACGGGTTGGCCCGATTGACATCCCTAGTTTTAGGCTTTGCCTATATAAAGGTACTCCATAGCTTTGTAACTCATATAAGAAAATTGTGAATGAGCTTCCCTTGAATTTATCTCTTTATCCTTCAGTCTATGCCCTATGGAGTTCTTTCGCATTTCCTTTATTTCTCCCATTTCCTTTACTAGACAACAAAGGCTAGTAGCTGTCTCTACACGTGGTCAGACCAATTTGGCAAATTCTTAATCAGAGTTCACCAACTTCTTTTAACCCAATAGAAAATCACTCACAACGACATCCATCGCACCATTCCAAAGGTTATATCCCATTAAAGTCGGTATTAGCAGTTTATTCATAAGATGATTGTCTGGAAAAAAAATTCCTCATAGCTTCACCATATTTACGACACATGTCCGAAAATATGGTAAAAGAGGGTTATTAACAGCGTACAAGTCTTGCAACATCGACGCATTTACAGAGTCATTGATAATCACGGTCGTGTACTCTAAACCCTACACTACACTAGTGATTAACTACCAAAGGAATTTTATTGGAATCTCATTCTCAAGAAACTTCTAAATGGGTGAGCTTTTAGTCTAAACCGAGTATTTGCAGAGAAGCCAAAGGTATTTATCCCAAGCCATTTTTATTTTCTTGATTTTTCAATTTTAGAAAAATAGTTTCTTAATTTCTTGATGAAAGAGCGGGGACATAAAAATGAAGTAGAAATGAATGAGGGTGTTCTGTTTCTTTTTCTTTTTTTTTACAAAATGTTGAATTAGTGCGACAATATTTAAAGATTGAACTATATTAAAAGCCCTATATTACTGGGTCCATTGTTTGCGGCCTCTATAGAAATATTGTTTGCATAATATTACATGAAGGATTTTTCACTTTTTGGCATAATTTTATAACGAAAATGCCCTCCCACCCTCTAGGACTAAGATTTAAGATAAGAAGAGTAAAAGTAATCATAACACTTCATCAACCTTACCACCAACCATTCTTAATCAAACGTTTATGAAATTAGACTTCGCCTAACTTCCTTCTTACTTTCCAAAATCTTTTTTCAGCAATTTTTCCATTTTTCCAACCTTTCTTTTCCATAGATTTTCTTTTCTTTTTCATGACACATATACCACTTGTTTGTTCTTTCCTTCACATATATTTTCTTCCCCATTATCCTCATTACTTAAGTAAAATAAACACATCTCACACCCAAATACAAGTATAGACATGAAATATTTTTTTCAATGATCACAAGATAGAGGTTCTCATCAATATTTAGCTTCATCAAAGAATAGGCTTTAAGGGTTAAAATGGCTAACTAGGAAAAATATGTGGTAAGGGTCAATTTTTTAGGATAAAGGTGGCTCAAGAAAGATGGTCTAACTTCATCTTCTATCTTTACATTCATTATGTAGATTCAAATAGACTTATAAACTTAAGATATGTTTTTGATCAAATCACACGAGAAAATAATTTTTGGCTCAAATCTCACTAGGTCACTCTCATGAATCCAGGCGAATAAGCAATTCAATACACATGCATTTCTAAATAAAGCTCAATAATTATCATCAATTGAATCATAATTTTTAAAAATAACACATCATTAGTGACAAGTCCAATCTTTCTTATGTTGAGGTTTCAATAAAATTTTAAAAATTACAAATAAAAGACTCTACCTAAACACGGGCTAAAACAAAAACAAGACTAAAAAAGACATAAAAACAAAAAGAAAAGCAAGAAAAATAAAAAGAAAATCTCAAAATCCACCATAGTGTATCCCCGCCAAACTTAGTCAAAGCCATGCAATGACTAAGTTTGAGAAGTGTTGAATTTGAAGAGGTAACAAAGTGAAACAGGAAACGTACCTTGAAAATAGGTCAAAACCGCGAGGGCGAAGGTTGAAGCATGCCGTGTGAAAAGTAGCCATCCCACACGGTACGTTGGGCGGTACGCGCCAACATGAGAATTTCTAAAATGGGCCATGTGGGAAACAATTGTTTCCACACGGTCTGTTTGCAGCTTCAACCTTCTTTTCTTTAAGAAAATAGAAAACTTTAGACAAAAACCTAGATTGAGTTGCCTCCCAATAAGCGCATAATTTAACATCATTAGCTAGATAATCTTGAAACTTCACTTTGGCAAGAAGGCGATATGAGACCTCCTTTAGTTGGTCCATGCTATAAAAACCTTTTCAATTGTTGAACATTGGCAGTAAACATCTCTCCATTAGATGCCAATAGCTTAACGACCCCACTACCCATTATCGTTATTGTCATGAATGGTACCGACCATCGTGATTGCAACTTTTTGGGAAATAACTTGAGTCGAGAGTGGTACAAAAGCACCGTATCACCTGGAAGAAGTTCTTTTCTATCAATCATCTGATCATGGTATGCTTTCAATCTTTGCTTTTAAAGAGATGAATTTTCATATGCTTCCTTACGAAAGTCGTCAAGCATGTTGAGATGAAGACGTCTTTCTTCTCCTTCTTCTAAGAAGTCTAAATTCAGCTTCTTGATGGCCTAATATGACTTGTGCTCCTTTTCAACCGGTAGATGACATGATTTCCCAAAAACATGTTGGTAAGGGGACATACCTATGGGAGTCTTGTATGCAGTGTGGTATGCCCATAGAGCGTCATCGAGGTGGAAGGACCAATCTTTTTTATTGGTACTCATCGTCTTTTCTAGCACTTGCTTGATTTCCAGATTGGCAAGTTCAGTTTGACCATTGGCTTGAGGGTGGTAAGCTGTGGTGATTCGGTGTCTAACTCCATATCTGCAAGTAAGTTTTCTAGCCACTTGTTGCAAAAGTGAAATCCTCCATTGCTTATTAATGCCCCAAGTGTTCCAAAGCATGTGAAGATGTTATTTAGAATAAACTTGATCAATACTTTGGAGTCATTTGTTTGGGTAGGGACTGCCTCAGTCCATCTTGACACATAGTCCATAACAAAAAAGATGTATTCATATCCACATGAACTTGGGAAATGTCCTATGAACTCTATCCCTATACGCCAAATAATTCTACTTTGAATATAGAGGTCATATGCATCTACTTCGAAGATAAATGTCATATGCAATCATTATAAATACTTGGCCAATATAATCCACTTTGCAAAATCTTCATAGATGTCCGATTTGCTTCAAAATGTCCCTCACTTGGAGAGGAATGACATTGACAAATTATCTCATCTCATTCTTCTTGGGGTACACATCGTTGTATCATCAAATCCGTACACCTCTTATAAAGGTACATCCCACAAATATAACTTCACATCATGGAAAAATTCTTCTTTTGATATGGATTCAGTGTTGTAGGAATCACCTTGGCTGCAAGGAGGTTGACAATATCCATGTACCATGAGAAGATGGCTTGGGTGAAAACTAGTTATTCGTCGGAAAAATTCTCATTGATTGGCACATTTGGATCTTCCCCCTTAACTGGTTTTTCTAAGCGAGAGAGATGATCTGCCACTACGTTTCCACATCATTTCCTATCACGAATTTCTATATCAAACTCTTGAAGGAGTAGGATCCATCAATCAACCTTGGTTTGGAATCTTTCTTGGAAAATATATATTGGATTGTTGCATGGTCAATGTAGACTATTGTTTTGGCTCCTATTAGGTTAGAGCGGAATTTTTTGAAAGCATATGCTAATATCTCTATCTTGGTAGTGGTGTAATTTGCTTGTGCCGAGTCCAACGTTTTGCTAGCATAATATATGACCCTAAAAAGTTTGTCCCTCTTTTTTCCCAAGGCAGCCCCAACAGCTATGTCACTTGCATCGTACATGATCTCAAAGGGTTTAGGACCAATCCAGTGTAATAAGCATGGGAGCACTTACCAATGCTTTCTTTGATACCACAAAAGCTTGGTTACATTCGGGAGAAAACTCGAAGGGAATATCTTTCTCAAGCAGGTGGCATAATGGTTTGGTTATCTTGGAGAAATCCTTGATAAACCTTTTATAGAATCCTGCATGTCCCAAAAAACTTCTCACCGACTTTTCACTTGTAAGAGGTGGAAGCTGCTTGATAGCAATTATTTTGGCTCTATCCACTTCTAATCCTGTAGTGGAGAACTTTGTGCCCAAGCACAACATCACCTTTAACCATAAAGTGGCACTTCTCCCAATTGAGGACAATGTTAATTTCTTCACATGTTTGCAACAATTTGGTTAGGTTTTCCAAACAATGATCAAAAGAATTTCCAAAAACGAAAAAAATCATCCATGAACACTTCCATAATATTTCAATCAAATCATGGAAAATTGCCATCATGCATCATTGGAAAGTAGCAGGTGCATTACAAAGGCCAAAGGACATCCTTCTATAGGAAAAAATTCCATATGGACAAGTAAATACTGATTTATGTTGATCATCGGGGTCTATAAAGATTTGATTGTAACTTGAGTACCCATCAAGGAAACAATAATAATTGTATGTTGCTAACTTATCAAGCATTTGATCGATGAATGGTAAGGGAAAGTGATCCTTTTCTAGTGGCAGCATTTAAGGCACAGTAGTCTATGCAAACTCTCAATCCCGTTACTATCTTAGTGGCGATCATCTCATCCCCGTTTCCTTGTACGATCGCCATACCCCAATTTTCAGCAACTACTCAAGTACGACTAACCCACTCAATTTAGATATTGCATAGATAATTCCTACATCTAACCATTTGAAGACCTATTTTCTTACCACCTCTTTCATGATAGGATTAAGTCTTCGTTGGCTTTGCACTTTTGGTTTGTAACCAATTCCAACAAAATCATATGCATGCAAATAGATGGAAATATTATCTTTAGATTAGATATGGGCACCTATGGCATCTTTATGGTCTCTCAAAAACTTTTAAAAGTTTATTGAGTTCAAAATTAGAAAGGTGAGTAGAAACTATCGCCTTGCATGTATCATTTTCTCCAACAAAAGCATACCTTAGATGAGTGGGTAGAGGTTTTAGCTCTAATTTTGCTCCCTCCTTTTTCATGGATTTCTCAATTTCACCTCTTAATGTCAAGAAGAGTTGACCCCTTCTAGAAAATTCTTGAGAGGATTTAAGTGCACCGGCGAGCTCTGAATTTTCCTGTTTGGTGGAGTCGAGCCTTTCTTCCAAAGGATCCCTATGGATGTAGAGGTCGCTCATATTTTCTTCAATGCAATCGTTGATTATCCATAAAACATTGCATTCTTCCACATGATTGACTTGGTCGTCACGGAATTTCATAGCTTTGTAGATAGAGAAGGTGGAGCTTTCGTAATTCAAGCGAAACATGAGTTTTCCTTTAGACACATCAATGAGGGCTTTTTCCGTGGCCAAGAAAGATCACCCAAGATTAATGGGACATTTTTTATCTTCATCCATGTTTATAATGAAATCTAAGGGCTAGATGAATTCACTTACATTTACTAGCACATCGTCCATAGTGCTTTTTGGATATGTCACACTTTGATCCACCATTGGAAGTGTGATTGTTGTAGGTTTGATGGTACCAATATTGAGCTTGTTGTAGAATGAGAGTGATGTGATCCTCGCCAGAAAATTACGACAACGGGGACGCATGGTCTAGGAACATCGCATAAACTAGCGGATTGACAATGATAGGGATAAATATCGACCATTTTGAACAGATCCCCAAAGAACCACTCGCAAGACTTAACCTCAGCGACCTATTAAGCAACTTAGTTCAACAAAGAATATAGGGTGGTCAACAAACCCAAACATGACCCTCGAAGAACCGTAGGCAAGACGAATAGTCGAGCCCCTACGACCTAGCAAGAAACTCATATTCAAGAATATGATCGGGTGAAAACCGACACCTTCGGTTAGACCCTCAGAGAATTATACGCAAAAACGCGTAAAACGAACCCCTGTAACCCAAAGAACAACTCTAAGAACGAAGAGGAAGGTTATGGGTCGAAGACGCCGAAAATGGTTATAACTCTCCGTTTGATAAGTCGATAACACACGCTCCGAGTACTTTGCTGCAAAGAGACACAAGAGAGAGAGTTAAAACTCACATAATATAATTTTATTAATGATCAAACTCCCCTAAACCATTACATAGACAACCTTATTTATAGATGCTAGAAACCTTAGTCTAAATGGAAAATTAGTATAAAAGGAAAATCTATTATGAAAGGAAAGTCAATCAATTAAGGTCAAACTTTCTAACTGCTCATATATACAACTAGGAAAGATAATAACTACAAGATCAACTATTTATGAAAGATAATAACTACCATAATTACTAATGCCATAAATTCATCCATTAAGCCCTAAATTTTGTAGGTCTCAATATCAAAAAAAAATCTCGAATCCGGGACGAGAAGCTCCTAATTCAGACTCATTTCCGACTTTCTTCGCTAATTAAATGCTTCAAACCGGGTAAAATGTACTTTTATTTACCGCGGAAGATCAACCTCTCTCTGTCTCTGCTTTATGGTTGTTGATTCAAGTAGGCCAAGCTGAAGTCTGAAAGTAAAGAACTTTATTAAAATCAAAGGCTTCAGCTTCTTCAAAAGCTGTTCACTTAACTCCAATCGCTTATGCTTGAGAAAGGCTACTTGAAGTTTGCATTCTATTCCTAGAAAAGAACTGTCCTTTCTGTATACTTTCCCCGATTTCGTTGCTATCACGGGCTTTACGCAATCGATCGGATTAGATAGATATCCCTTGAACACAACATAGGTCATCGAAAGGATCTCGGAGTCCCACCAAAGTACGAAAGCTATGATCTTTCAGAAAACGGATTCCTATTCTTTCAACGCTCCTACTAAAGCTTCTATCAGGAGTTTGTCGATCGATGACCTATTTATGCTATTTCTGGGGCTCCTAACCACCAATCACCAATCAGGCAAATCGGACATTCCTCCACGGATCAGACCTCAACACACATCTTATACAAATTGGGGCCCACTTGCATGCAATTAAAATATAGGGTCGATTTGAGGACCACATCATTATTCCCTTCTTGGAAAGGATTTGCCCTCAAATCCTTGTAGTGTTCTTCTTCCATGGCCTATGTTTCTTCACCGCCTGCTGCAAGAGATGACTATTGTTGTAATTCCACTTCATTCATTCTCTCTCCTTTATTTTTATTATTTTTATTATTTTTAGTATATGAAAACTAACTCAAACTAACTGACTTTTTCTTTTTCTTTTTTTAAAAAACGAAACAAGCTGACTCTTTTTTTTTGTTTTTTTAATAACTGATTAACAAGAAAGATAGATGGCTCTTTAGTAAGAATCTTGAAACCGGATAGGGGTACAGACGAAAGATGGGGTGCCTTTTGGCTCCGATACCAGATGATGTGATCCTCACCGACAACTTATGACAACATGGACGCATAGTCTAGGAACGTCGTAGAAACAAGCAAAAAGGCATCGATAGTGATAGATATCGACCAATTTGAACAGACCTCTAAAAAACCATTGGCAAGACTTAACCCCAAAAACCTAGTAAGCAACTCAGTCCAACGAAAAAGATATGGTGATCAACACGCCTAAACATGACCCTCAAAAAACCGTAGGCAAGATGAAGAATCAAGCCCCTACGACCTAACAAGCAACTCATATTCAAGAATATTATCGGTTGTAAACCGACACTTTCGGTTAGACCCTAAGAGAATTATAAGAAAGAACGCATAAAGCGAGCCCGTATAACCCAAAGAACAACTCTAAGAACGAAGAAAAAGGTTATGGGTAGAAGACGCCACACAAGGTTATGACTTTCCATTTGATAAGACGATAACAAACGCTCCGAGCACTTTGCTCCAAAGAGACGCGGGAGAGAGAGTTAAAACTCACATAAATAAATTTTTATTAATAATCAAGCTCTCCTAAAGCATTACATAGACAACCATATTTATAGGCGATGGAAAACTTAGTCTAAAAGGAAAATAAAAGCATAAAAGGAAAATCTATTGTGGAAGGAAAACCAATCAATTAAGGTCAAACCGTCATACTACTCATCTGTTCAACTAGGAATGTTAATAACAACCAAATCAACTATTTAGAAAAGATGATAACAATTAAAATTAATTACCACTTCCATAAATTCATCCATCAAGCCCTAAATTTCGTGGGCCTCAATATCCAATAAAATTAACACAGGTCTTTTCCAAATTGTGGCCCACTTGCATGGAATGAAATTAATTAGGGTTCGTTTCAAGTGTGTTGGTAATCCATCCATCTATCTTCACGTTTGTCGTTTTCGCGCGTTATTAGGCAGATTCATTGTCATATTCCACCAAGTGTGATGAGGATCGCATCAGAGAGCGGCATCAAGTTGATGTTTGCCCCTAGATCACATAATGCAGTTCCTTCTTGATTGACACCATCGATCCATGAGATAGCGAAACTTCTAGGATCCCTGAGCTTTGTGAGGAACTTCTTTTGGATTATTGCGTTGCAATTCTCAATTAGTTTTATCATCTCATGCTCCTCCCAACTTCTCTTTTTGGCTACAACTTTCTTTAGAAACTTGGCATAATTTGGCATTTGTTGTAGAGCTTATACCCAGTGTATGTTGATGTGTACATTTTTGAAGATGTCTATAAATTTTGCAAACTGATCATCTAGCTTCTTATTTTGCAATCTTCGGGGGAATGGAATTACCAAGGGTTTGGGGCTGCGAGAATTGGATTTCCACCTCTTTCCTACTCATCTTCTTGGTTACTTCCCAAAGGTACTATGCCGAGTTGTGGATCCGGCAATTTGGGACTTTGGTTGGTCGTTTCACTCCTCAACTGTACGGCTTTGCAAGAGCATCTTGTTTCTATTATTGTTGCTATCTGCCCAATTTGAATTTCTATTATCTTCAATTGTGTCTCTAGGATCCTCGCAATATTTTCTAATTTTTCGAAGTGAGCTAGAGACTTCTCCATGTACTTCTCTATTATTCCAATAATGGTGATCAATACTTGTTCAATTATGACTGTCATCTTGAGAATGGCATATATTTGATCTGAATGCAATAATTTTTAGAAAGCCAAAAAAAAGAAAAAGAACATTTTAGATTAGTACAATTAATCTCATTGTAATATGAAAATAGAAACTTAGTCTCGAAAACGGCGCCAAAAACATGACCTAGAATTTATTTCTACTAGTAATTATACTGCAAGAGGACGGTGCAATCGTAGTATAGTAAATAGTAAGTACAGAGTATCGTATCCACATGACCTATGTTCGATTCTCAGTACTACCACATTAATCAGTTATTACTATCTTAATCTCACAACCTTGGAATATGGAAGATCTTGTAAAAAGGTTTATTATAGGGATTTGATTTCATCAACACATTGTTCATTCAAACATTCGATTAATTATCCAGTTTGTGACTCGAATTTTGGTAGACAATCACACAAATAGTTTAGACCCTATCTCGAGGAATCCATACAATAGACTACAAGTTAAAACATTAGGATTATGCTTGTAACTCTGATGGAAACTGGGTTTGGACGTGTTATCATTAGGGAAACACACTGCCCACATCAAAGTTTGTTTTAGTTTCCAACTTTCTAGATCTACTATTAGTTCGTATTTTGTAAGTTGGGTTGTCGATCTCACAATGAAATGGAAGTTTGCCTGGTTTGACTGTGTTCTGATGTGTTTGGCAATGCTGCCACGCCTTACTTTAGATTGGTGGAAAACTAACTAAATTTTAAGCTAATGAAAATTAGACAAGCAATCAACTAGGCAGGGGAAAAGAACTACGAAACAGATTATAAAGAATAGAGACATGTTATGAATTTAACAATAAATGAACTTGTTCTTCTGTAGTAAAATACTTGGAATAAGCAAATAAAGGAACAACAACTTTCAGGTACGCAGGTTGACTTTCACTAACTAAGTAAAAAACATACTAATAGCTAACTACTGGAAATAAATAGAAAGTTTTTGTTTTAACTATTTCGGGTAACTTCTGTTATAGGCTTGAGGTCCTTACTGTAATTTGTCTTACCTACTTTTGCAGAAAGTAAACCTAGTTGTCCTTCACTCTGGACTGCTAGTAGGTTTGTTCCATCATTTCTCCCCTAACTCTACTGTTACTGAGCAGGAGATTATGGAGATGCTGGAATGAGTATCAGTTGGAGTTTGTTTGCCGCAAAAATCAAAGACAACATAAACGTGACAATGGCTCTAACTGCCTAACCCGCTTAATAAGACATTCAACTAATCTATGCTAGTCTTTGATTTGCCCATTGCAACTACCTTGCTTAAAAAGAAGCTAATCTTACAACCTAGACTATAAACATGAATTTCAAGTTAAAAATGGCAAGGAAAGAACAACACAAGACGAAGGACGAGAAACATAACAAGCTTCATATTTAACAACTTCTAAATAAACACAAAACTAGAAGATAGTGTTCAATCTAAAGTAACGAAAGAAAGCGAAAACTACGAGGTTCAAGGCTCTTGGCCTTTCCAATAATACCTAAAATGGACAGAAAATAAAAGTGTTGTTGATTTCGGATCTTCTACACAAGAGACTAAACGACGGGCTAACTACGGACTAGGTAGCTGAAGGTCGGAACTCCATACCACTGAGGGTCGACCAACTACTCCAGGTAGTTGGGATGAGCTTAGAGAAACTGAATGTGTTGTGTGTAACTCTCTGTGGCTCGGAACTGCTCTCTTTTTCCTGCTCTCTTCTCTTTTATGCAGGTTCTTTAGGATTTGCGTCTGAGGCATGATCACGTGCCACACATCCCATCAGACCTTAGCATGTGCCTTAAGCTTTTCAATCCTTAGATTTGATTTTTGTTAAGTGTAGTCCTTTGAGTTTATCTCTCGTCAACACGTCTCCTTGCCAGTGTACTGGTCTTTTTTCTGCCTTATTCGCTTTCGCTTTTTACCACCATACATTCTGCTTCCAGAATCCATTTTTTCTCTAGTTCCTGCACCATTAGCAGCCATTTGTGCATATTTACTCATGAAACAACACAAATTAAAATAGAATTCATGGCTAGAATATGGCTTGACCAAACCTCCTCACACTTAAGGCATGCTTGCCCTCAAGCATAAGTTGGTTAAACTGGCTAGATTAAGATCATGCTAGAACTAACTAAAGAAAGGGAAAGAATAACGACACAACGACTAAAGGAAAAGAAAAAAAAAAGAAACATAAGATTGAACTACGATAATCACCACCGGCAAACAGAAACCAGCAAACCAACAGTTGGACAAGACAAGGGAATTTGGCTGAAAATAAATAGCATAAGAGTTAAGAGTCAGCTGAAACAATGCATGGTTATCTCAGTCTCATATACATACGGGTAATTCGCACATTCAGAACATCATTTTAGCATAAGTTAAAATATTTCACAGTCACTTGGCGGCTCAAGGTGGTCTTATTATGGGACGTAATGACCTTTTGGTTTGGCCCTACTGGTCCCATGCTTGATTGAACTTATTCTATGTGTTGAGCTATGTGGTCAGGGCTTCCTTCTATTCACCATTTTGGGCAGGCTGAATGTTTAATGAATTGCAACTTTTTCTTTCTTCTGTGACTGTGCAAGCAGTGAATTCTTTCTCTTTTCTGCTTCTATTAGCACACCTTATTTACCCTTTTAAGCTTATTTTGTTGCTGCCTCTTTACCCATTTACGTAGCCCAGTTTGAATGTTAACTTCTACTCACACATTTTTTTTTTTTTGCAAGTTTATGAGTTAATGAAAAGAAAGGATTTAGGCTCAACCACGGCTTCTAGAGTTAATTGATTTGGGTTTTAGCTCGAAAGAATTTAAAGCTCAATTGGCTTCATAGGTGTCTCCTTTCATCTACCGCCGTGACTTTTGAATATATAAACTTATGCTTTTTCTTCTTAAGGCACTCTTAAAAGATTGTTGCGGGGACTGCCCCGCTTATAGCTCTAATCTCTCCATATAGTGAGGTTAATTCATTACTGTAGTGAGTGTATCATCCTCGAGTTATCAATTTATTCAGCCAATAAGAAAGTTAACTTCGCTAACTGTCTAGTTCATTGCTATAATAATTTTAACTGGTGGTGGACACAAGAAACACACAAAGTAATCACAACCTCCTCACATTTAGGCGAAACTAGGTTGAGTCCAAGGTGCAGGATGTGATTGACTACTCAACAAAACAAACAAGCAAACATACACGTACAAAAGAAAAGAAAAGAAAAAAACAAACAAAGATGAATGATAAGAGCAAAAACAAAAAATATACGAAAAAAAGACACTAGGGAGTAGTACTGTTTGCCGGTTTCGCCGACATCGGCGTGCTGGTGCACTTCTGGAGGAACTAGGCTTGTTGAGGTCTTAAGATGATAGATTTAAGGAATAATGATACCTCATTGGCTTCATTAGTCTGTGTGGCATTCGCTTCTACCCATTTTGACGCGTAATCCACGGTGAGCAAGATATAGTTATTTCTATAGGAACTCAGGAAAGGTCCCATGAAGTCCATTCTCCAAACGCCGAACACTTCGTATACATAAGAACCCACTATCTAGGATTTTCCTTGTTGTCTTCTTAGCTCCAAAATGCCCTCCGCAACCATAAGAATGACAATGCTCTAGTACACTCTTCTGCTCATTCTCCATGATGTACATTTGGATGATCTGATCCACCTCTACATTCCATAGATAAGGGTTATCCCATAAATAATATCTACTTTCACTCTTCAGCTCTATTTTTTTCCCTTGTTGAGGGTTTCAGTAGGTGGTAGTTGGCCAGTGGACAGGTAGTTTACTAAGTCACCGTACCAAGGTTCTCCCTCTTCATCCTTATTCTTCGAGTTGTCTATCAAGTGCATACTCCCATCTCCATCCCTTGGCTTCGCTGCCAAGATTGCATTCGGATGTTCTTCTGGGAAGGTTTCAATGATGGGTTATCTATCTTCATCCTCATTCTTCGAGTTATCTATTAACTGCATACTATTATCTTTATCCCTTGGCTTCTCTGCTAAGATTGCATACAAATGTTCTTCCGGGAAGGTTTCGATGATGGGTTCCGCCACTTTATTTTCTGCTCTCTTTTTGTCTCTAATTTCTAAATCAAACTCTTGCCGCAGCAGCAATAGCCGTCGTATCAGTCTAGGCTTGGACTCTTTCTTTCCCAACAGATATTTGAGCCATGCGTGGTCAAAGTATGCCACGACTTTCGATCCCAATAGATACGGTCTAAAGTTTTCAAAAGCAAAAACCACTGCCAAAAGATCTTTCTTCGTCTTGTCATAATTATTTTAGGCTTGATTCAAGGTTTTAAAGTCATAATGGATGACGTTATTCTCATTGCCCTCTTTTTGGCGTAATACAACCCCTACTACATGATCATTGGAATCACACATTATCCCGAAGGATTGACTCCAATCTAGCCCTTGCGTGAATGGTGCGCTCGTCAATTTGCTCTTCTGCATCTCGAACGCTTCTTGACAATGTTCGTCAAATAGAAATGGCACTTCATTCTGGAGTAGCTGGGTCAGCGCATGTCCCAAGAAACCACAAATTTCTCTTTGGTTGATTGGGTATGGTAATTGGGAAATCACTTCCACCTTAGCTTTATCCACATGAATCCCTTTTTTCGGATACCAGCTGTCCCAACACGATCCCTTCATTCACCATAAATTGGCATTTGTCATAGTTTTGAACCAAAATTTTCTTCTCAAATCGCGCCAACAATGAATCTAGATAATTCAAGCATTTTCCGAATGTTTCCCCACAAACTGTGTAATCATCCATGAAAATTTCCATACATTTCTCATGTCCGAGAATATGCTCATTATACATCTTTGGAAAGTTCTTGGAGCACTACATAAACCAAAATGCATCATTTGATATGCGTACGTTTCGAATGGGCACTTGAACGACGTCTTCTCTAGGTCATCAAGGTGCACGAAAATTTGAAAATAACCGCTATACCCATCCAAGAAATAGAAAAATTTCTTTAGAGCCAACCTTTCCAACATTTGGCCTATGAATGGAATAGGAAAATGATCTTTATGAGTCACAACATTTAATTTGCGGTAATTAATACACATCCTCAAGCCAGTTACTAGGCGTGTCGGAACCAATTCGCTCATTTGCAACAACTTGAATGCCTGATTTCTTCGACACCATATGCACTGGGCTAACCCATTTGCTATCAGAGATAGGGTATATTATACCCATATCAAGAAACTTCAAAATCTCTTTGAGAACAGCTTTCCACATGTTGGGCTTTGGTTCCTTTGGGGTCTCTCTAGGGCCTGACATCGTCTTCGGGCTGTATATAGTGCATGCATATATCGTGATTGATTCCCACAATATTATCCAACATCCACCCGATAGCCTTCTTGTGCTTGCCTAGCGTCTGCATCAACTGATCTTCTTGCTCTTTGTCAAACATGTTGTTGATAATCAGTGGGAGCATTTCCTCATCTCCAAGGTATACGTACTTCAAATCTTGTAGAAGAGGCTTGAGCTCCACATTGGATGGCTTTTCTGTTTCTGGAATTGTTTCTACTTAAAATAGTGCTTTGGGCAACTGAATGGTCTATTTCCCAAATTATAGGTTCGAGACTGTACAATGTTTAAGAATTTCAGCTTCAATCTCCTTGTCACTAAGCCCTTGTGCATTTAGCAACTCGTTCATCCCTGCGGAATTCAGCTCGGTAGAGATCCGCAAATATACCTCGGTATCCTCCTACAAATGTTCAGTCTCAAGGTATCCTTGGACTATGGGGTCAATAGCATTAATATATAAACCATTTTCGATGTCTATTCGTCTCTTCATGGCTTTATCAATGTTGAAAGTATATTTATCTCCATGATAATCCAGGAAGATTGTTCAATAAAAAACATTGATTATTATTTTAGCAGTTCTTGAGAATGGTCTACCTAACAAGACTTCACTGGAATCACCAGGTGTTGTTTCGTTTATTTTAATCACATAAAAATCTGCAAAATATAAAAACTCATGCACCTTTACTAAGATATTCTCTAACAATCCCTCTGGTCATATACAAGTTCTATCAGCTAATTAAATTACCACTCTAGTTTCAATCAGATCCACTCCAATTAAATTATTGTACACCGATAAAGGCAAGACATTTATTGATGCTCCTAGGTCACACATAGCATGCTCGATAAAGAGTTCCCCAATCACTATGGGTAATGAGAATGTACGTGGGTCTGTGCTCTTGGATGGCGGCTTCTTCTAGATGATTGTTGACACATTCTCCCCGATTACTATCTTTCCTTCTCCTTTAGCTTTTCCAGCAATGTAATACTTGACGAACTTTCCCAATGGTGGTATCCTCAAGGTTTGGAGTGAGGATAGATTGATTTCGAGTTTACTCAAAATTGATAAGAACAACGGGGTCATCATTTTGCTTCTTCTTAGTCAATCGGCCAGGGTAGAAGGTATTACATTGGATTCTGAATCTCGTGGTTCATTCGAACTATTATCCTTACCTTCTTTGGTGGAAATTTGTTCTTCTGATTCCTGTACTATGGGTAGTGTATTGTTGTCTCCAACAGTTCCCTTGGATTCCTCTCGAAATTGCACATGTCTAGGTCCTTCTAACTCCAGCCCTGACCTGAGAGTGACTTTTTTCACATTCTCTGTATGCAGCTGTTGTACTGGGGCAGGGATCCTGCCTTCATTTCCCCTCAACTCGTTTATTGCCACAGCTAGTTGAGACATCTATCTTGTTAAGGAGTCCAGACTTGCCATTTGTTCCTTCAGGGCATCTTGAACTTTGTGCATAACCTCGTAGTTAGACTGGAGATTGTTCTGTATGAACTGCTGCAAAGTTATAAGATCTCCCATCATGTCCTCCAGACTCCTTGCTGGTCTTGGACGCCTTTGCGATGGGTAATTGTTCAGGGGTTGAAAACTCCTTTAGTGGGGTGGTTGGTAGGGTTGGTGTTGATTTTGAGGTGGCTGGTAATTTTAGAACGGGGGATGGTTGTTTTTGACTTGGTGGTGTTGATTTGGTTGATTTGGCTCAGCCCATCTAAAATTGGGGTGGTCTCTCCAGCCTGAATTGTATATTGGGGTAAATGGATCTCTCTTTCGTCCTTGGTTCGGCCAATTTCCCGCAGCGTTGACTTGAGCTATTGCGTCTACTTCCTCCATCCGACAATATGATGAAGTACGACCTTGCTTCCTACATGCTCCGCAATATTATTCTGGTATGGGTCCACGTACAATCTTTTCTACCACAGTCAACCACATTTTCTCGAATTTGTTAATTTTGGCTTCAATATTTTCCTCTAACTCTTCAGTGCTCACAGTGGCATGCAATATCCTTCTTAACAATCAAGCTTGTGGTTCTCCATACTCTCTCGTTGCATCGATTAGGGTTTGAATCACCCTTCTTATTTCACTGATTCTTCCTATTGAAAAATCCTCATTTACTCGAAGAGTTAGCCAAGTTATTTGATTCCACGGTCATCCTTTGGTATAAATTTTGAAGAAAATCTTGTGATTTGGACAATTGTCCACCATCCTTTTGAATCTAGCCCAATATGTATTCAAGGACTCGTCAAATTCTTGCTGAACTCCCGTGATTTCTTTTTTCAATGAGTTGGTCTTTGTTGTAGCGAAGAAGTACTCAAGGATTTTTTTTTTCATTTCTGGCCACGTCTCTACAGAATCTGGCGATGGGCTAGTGAACCAGGCATTTGCCTCACCGGATAGAGTGAATGGCAGCATTGCAAGTCGAAATTGCTCATCGGTAACTCCTTCTAGGCGTTTTTGGATGCGGCACAAATTGATGGATTCACTCAAGAAGTTGTATAGATCCTCGTTTTTATTTCCATATAATTTTGGCAACACACTCAGTAAGGTCAACTTGATCTCAACAGCTGGCGTCCTTTCTGTAAGTTTTATGGAGGTCAAGAGATCATCAGTCAAATGACAGGTGAGGTCTTCCAATCGGGGATCTTCGTCTCGATCTGCCATTTTCTCCTTAGGATTTGACTCTTAGTTTGGAATCCATGCTAGCTCTTTCTCTCATTCAGACTCTGAGTCTTCAGATAAGGCAGCGTACAACCTTGTTCTCTCCTGGGGTGTCAAGAACTGCATCTTCAACCTCCTTGCAGTCATTTTCATTTTAGGATTGAATAGCAACTGAGGATGTAAGGATCTACTCATAAACTTAAAGGAAAATAAAAGAAATCAAAAAATAAAATTTGATTGGAAGAGATATTTACACATAACACAAATAAAAAACAAACTACGCCATTTCCCCGACAACAGTGCCATTAGATGGAAGTTGGGTTTGGACATGCTATCATGGGGGGAATACGATGCCCACATCAAAGTTTGTTTTAGTTTTCCACTTTCTAGATCTACTATTAGTTAGTATTTGGTAAGTTGGGTTGTTGATCTTACGAGGAAATGGTTGTCTGCGTAGTTTGATTGCGTTTTGATGTGTTTGGCGACGCCGCCACGCCTTACTTTAGATTGGTGGAAAACTAACTAAATTTTGAGCTAAGGAAAATTAGCCAAGCAATCAACTAGGCAGGCAAAAAAAAACTATGGAACAGATACAAAGAATTGAGATATGTTACGGATTTAACAAGTAATGAACTTGTCATTCTGCAGTAAAATACTTGAAATAAGCCAATAAAGGAACAACAACTTGTAGGTGTGCAAGTTGACTTTCACTGATTAAGTCAAAAACATACTAACAGCTAACTACTGGAAATAAAACAGAAACAAATTGTCTTAGCTATTTCAAGTAACTTTTGTTCTGGGCTTGTTGTCCATACTGTAATCTGTCCTGCCTACTTTTGGAGAAAGTAAACCTAGTTGTCCTTCATTCTGTACTGCTAGTAGATTTTCCCCCTCATTAATTCGCTAACTCTATTGTTACATAGCTCTAGATTATGGAGATATCAGAATGTGTTATGGTGGGAATTTGTTTCGCATGAAAATTAAAGACAGCTCAACCACGACAATGACTCTAACTGCATAACCTGCTTACTAAAACTTTCAACTAATCTATACTAATCTTCGATTTGCCCATTGCAACTACCTTACATAAAGAGAATATAATGTTACTACATAGACTGTAAACATGCATTTTGTAACACCCCTTACTCGATAGGTAAATCCACCGAATAAGTGATGTCACGTTCGGTATCACACACATAGAGACCAATATTTTTCTTTTTACAGGAATTTATTACAGAAGTTACGATATACAAATTTAATACACAGCGGAATATG
>JAYDZE010321824.1:0-18287 GCA_034509125.1 Monilaria moniliformis | reverse complement strand
TCCGACCTCTGCGATTTATTCTTCAACAACATTGTCTTGGTAAGGGCTGAACATATTTTCCGAAAATTTCAAAAAAATAGAAGTAGAAAAAAAAAAAGACTTTTTGGTAGGGGCTTAAGCCCCTCCCCTCTTCTTACTGTGTCCGCCCCTGTACCATGCTATTGATCGGAGGAGCCGCACCCATAAGGAGAAATGAATAACGCCAGAATGGTATTGTGAGAGGTATATTAGTCGAATGCTAATAGTATACTCTACAATAAGTTCATTTTATATATCTTTTAATTATTATGGATTGGGCTGTGCATCCCCTGAGTACATCCACCATTGGGTTATGCATTGACGGCGGCAGATTATGCTCCATTTTGTTTGGATCTTATTTGACGATGGCAGAATGCATGAATTTGAGTCATTTGACTGAGTGGAAGAGGGATTAGACCAAAAAAAAATGATCTTGATGATCTATATATGATTTAAGGGTGGATTTAGTTGTCGGATATGTGAGATCATTTGTTTCATTATTTATTGTGTTTTACTATTTTCTGAGATCCTTTATCCAACAATTTATTGTGTCTTACGGACCACGGTATTCCACTATTAATTTCACTATTTTATAGCTATTTATTACAAAAATAAAAATATGATTAATACTATAATGAACCTTAATTATTATTTATCACTAAAATATAAATTTCAAAATACTATATACCCGATTTTGAACTAATTCATCAAATAATTAATTATGAAACGTATATAAACATAAATTAATAAATAAAAATCCTAGTTAGATTAGTAATCCTAGTTAATTATCTTAAAATCATCTAAAACATAATAAGTTAAACTTGAAGAAAAAGTAGTTAAAAAAGAATGACAGTGGAATGCAGAATGAGACATTGAAATTGGGCATCCATACCATTTGCTTAGCTGAAGATAGAGAGAGAGAGAGAGAGAGAGAGAGAGAGAGAGATTGGGAGAAGGGAAGGAGTCTGTATTTTCGGGAAGGAGTTGAACCGCACGGGTGAGCAACAGTAGTGCCAGTCCGGAAATTGTCGGGCGGGTAAAAGATCTCTGGAGTTGATTTGTCAAATTATACAATTAAAGTCTAGAAGAAGTATATTTCAAGATGCTTTCATCGTATAGACATCACACACTCAAGGTCCTCAGTTATATTAAAATGAGCTTAAATGCCAAAACCTAGCTTAGATGAGTGAGAATATAACTGGATCCGTTCTTCATTGTAATAGTTCACTCGAACTTATTGGGAATGCTACTTTGCACAAATTTAGTTCAATAGTAATAGTTGTGTTCAAGAAACGTGAATAAGCAATAAAGTGTAGCTGTCTTAAAACAAGTGATAGTCTTCTGTTAGTTGTCAAAGCAAGAGGTCTAGGCCTAGTGTACAATATGAGGGAATCTCAATAATGTTCCAGAATGTCTCCAATATCATTATAAATATTATGTCGTTTTTTCCTTGCTGCACTAATTCACTTTATCATGACATGTCTTATGTGTAGTCAGTATTAGATCGATTTACTTGACTATGCATTGAACTACATACAAACTGAAGAGAATTTTTTTTAGTATTTACGAAATTTACAACTTCAACGTGACTTACATAACATGCGATGCGATCATAAATAACTTAGCGCCACCAACTTTTGCACATGGTCAATCCAAAAAGTTTAAGATAGTGAAGACTTTCATTCAACCAAACTAACTCTCATGACTGGATGGAAAAGCTCTGCATATCAATTTGTGTTGTTTTAAAGAAAAACTTTTATGAAGGTACATTTCCCATGCTCATACACTTTATTGATTTGTCTCAAGACCAAGACACACACACACACATATATATATATATATATGTGTGTATATATATATATATATAATTGTGGATAGATCGATCTTGGTTAATAGAATAGTCAAGGCTTGGATAAGATTGATTTCCTGGAAAAAATGAGAAAGAAAATTATATGTTTGATTTTTCAATATGTGAAATTCAATCATCAACATCAAATAACTTATTCTTCTCGAAGTTCAGGTAACAATGAGAATATATAGTAATTGACATTATTATGAGATTGTTAACATCAGATTGAGAAAATGAAGCTTTTTAGATAATTATAAATTGATTGATGAAGTTGGTTCACTTTATCCCTATAATGATAATGTTCGTGTTAGATTAGGTAGCACAAATATTCATATTGTTTGATCAAAATAAACATTACAGCTCAAACTATCGGCAGAGTGTGTAGAATACCAGGGGATCTGCATTTACCAGACGCACTCACTAAAGATAAAAAGGCGCACACATCACCCACACACACTGGTGCTGGAAATGTGAAATTACACACGCTTTTGGGCACGTTATTACCTCCCCCCCTCCTCTCTCGACTCTCTCGCCTCTCATCACGTGCCAATCATCGACTTCTCATGTGACATCCACTCCCCACTCACAGTGCTCCTCCAATCACCCCTTCCCGTGCTCCCCGCCCCCAAACACACACACAGACACAGTCTCTGCAGCTCTCTTCCCCTCCATCAGCTCATCAAGACCGATATTTTCGCCTTCTTTCTCGAAAGCCATCAAGGTTTACAGCTCAGGATCTTTTAGCTTCACAGAAGCATATGCTGGCTTATTTAAATCAAGATACACACACTGAGTGCATGTCAAGTGTGTGAATGTGAGCATCAAAACCCTCGAGATGGGCTGTTTGCAGTCCAAAACTGCTAATGTTCAGTCCCCTGACCAAGAACCTCCGCAGCCGGATACCAAAACAGATCTGGGTACTCCCATTTTTCACTTCTTTCTGTTATTCTATTCATCAATCGCAGTATTTCTTTCTTTTGTTTCTTGTTCTTTTTTCTCTTTCTTGCTTGCTGTTAATGATTGCTTGAGTTACTTATATGTGTGTCCTGCACTTTCCATAATCATAGCATTTGTAAAAGTTTATCTTTTTGCTTTCTTGGTGCTTTTTTGATGTTTTTTAGATTGTGTGAAACGAGATTTGGTCTCATCCAAAAAGTCTAAAAAAGGAGAGGACAAAGAATTAAACGAGATTTCAACTTATGTGGCGTTTTGTAGTTAGCATCCTTTTCAGGTAGGTCTAAGCTTTAGGCAGTGAATTGCAACCGTCTTGTACATTATGTTTATGCAGGTTTCATGGTTTTAAAAGGTTTCCTACAGTGGTTAATAAAAGAGCTACCTTTTTGTACTTTTGACATTCTTCCTCATTAGTTTCCTTGAGAAAGAGCCTTTTAGGATTTATTGCTTTATGAGTCCGGGTATGTTAAGTAAAATTTGATAATTTTTGCAGCTTGAGACCGTATATTGACATTTTAAACTTTTAGTCATTTGATTTTGAAGCATTTGGCTGGTTTGGGTTTAGCAGGAGAAAAAGGCTTCTGCCTTAAGCACTGCCTTGTATGCCTGTTTAAGCGCTTGAATCTTGTGTAATTTTCTTCTGTAATTGTTTGTACATGTGATGATTGGATGCTAATGCAGCTAATGGGGAACAAACGGATCAAGATCAAGTACCTGCATTTAAGGAATTTGGACTTGCAGATCTTCGGGTTGCGACAAATGGTTTTAGCAACAACTTGATAGTTTCAGAGAGTGGAGAGAAAGCACCTAATGTCGTTTATAGAGGCAAGCTTCGAAGTAATAGGCTTGTTGCAATCAAGCGCTTCTCGAAACAGTCATGGCCAAACCCACAGCAGTTTGTGGTGAGCTCATTTCTCATAGCAGATTCTGCTTTCTGATTGATCACTTCTGATTGAAGAATTATATCTTGCATTTTTTGGAATGCCCTTTTGATATATACCCTGTCACCTATGAGGTTGTATCTTGTCACAGTTTTCTCACAAGAGTAGATGGGACTTGGTCTATTTTGCTTTTGAGTTGTATACTTGCATTTAAACATGGTATACTACTGATTCTGTTTAGAAAGGGAGCACTCACAGGTTGCATTGCTTTTTATTCATATTAGAATAAAATTTATTCCTATCACAATTTTGTTTTGTTGTTGCATAATGTGTATGGTCTTCCAGATTTTAATATCTAGCAAGTACATGTTGGAGTTGTAATCTTTGATGTGGGAACTTGATATTTTCAACCCAAAATTGGTGTCACTTACTTTTCAAATGGTAGACCGAGGGCCATTTATCATGGCAAGGAAAAAAAACTTTCTGCTCTCTTTATTTTCTCAGAAAATGGGGTCAGGTTGTGAAAATAAAGCTCTGGTCCAACTATCTTCTTTATGAAATACAATTTGCAGGCAGAAGCTGCTGGAGTTGGGAAGGTTAGACATAAAAGATTGGTGAACTTAATTGGATGTTGTGCAGAAGGAGACGAACGCCTACTAGTTGCTGAGTATATGCCGAATGATACACTGTCGAAGCACCTCTTTCACTGTATGATTACTTCTTCTCATCTCTATAGTTAAGTTAAACCAAATTGAAATACATCGTCTTACTTTTATATGGTACTAGGTCTCTCTCCCTCTTTGTTTTTCTAAATAAGTCTAAATATAGAAAACCAAAGAACACATCCGAAAAAGTAAACTGCCAATTAGAAGTTTTGTGGTCTGCCAGCAAGATAATATGCTAACAGCCAAATTGGACATATTGTCTTCTCTTTCCACTTTGTGATTTTGTTCCTGTCTCATCTTCTTCTCCCTTTGATATAGGGGATAAGCAGCCTCTTCCTTGGGAAATGCGTGTAAGAGTTGCATGCCACATAGCACAAGCTCTTGACCGCTGCAACTCAGATAACCGGAAAATCTATCACGACTTGAATGCTTACAGAGTTCTTTTTGATGAGGTACTCGAACTAAGAAGCCTGAAAAAACTGCCGCATTCTAGAATACATCTCTGCTTCACTGAAGTGCAACATGTGTTGTCAAATCCTTAAAACTTAAATCAATCCTTAAAACTTAAATCAATATCTGTTGCGGTGCATTAAAATGTGCATTGTGCAAACACTTTATAAGGCCAACTGCATTTTATTCTGAGTATGCTGAGAAAACATGGAAGAAGGGAAGTGCAAAACCTGTACAAGACACACAGAACATGGTACAGAATAGGACTGATGGGCACACTTTGCTATTGAACAGCAAGCAACTTACACTTTGTAAAGAGCTTTACTTATTCCTTCAAAACTGACAATAAAAGGAAAAAGGCTTTCTTATTAGTTTGGCTATGTGTTATGCACATTGCCTCATTGCAAGAGAATTTGGAAGTTGTATAAAAATAAAGATTCCTCCATTGTGTATTTGAGAATACTCATTTGAAACTCTGATTTATTAAGAAAAAGACCCTTTTACAAATCACAATACATTCAACAATCAGCCTATCTATTATCTATCCGTTATGCACTTTCAAGATAGAATTTATTTTCTAGAATGTTTGAACTCTTAGAGCTTTACCAAGGGTGTACCATGAGGTAGCAGCTGCAAATTGATACTATTGTGAGTCATAATAATATAATGACATTAATTGGATTTTTGATACTTATGTTACAGGAGGGTGACCCTAGGTTGTCTAGTTTTGGCTTGATGAAAAACAGTCGGGATGGGAAGAGTTATAGCACCAATTTAGCTTACACTCCACCCGAATTTTTAAGCACAGGTATATTTGTCTACCCATGCTGCTTTGCTGCAATATTACATTAACTTATCTTTAGTTATTGTACTAATGTGAGTGTTTCTCCAGGATACTTCCAAGTTCCAGACTATTCCTTTTTCACAAATTATTCTTTAAGAGGGCATTTGGATTGTGGATGGGCTAAATAGAATTGATAGGATAGAGTATGATTGGATTATTTGGTTTTGTGTTTGGATTGTTTAATTGTAGTGTGAGATAAATTATAAAATTATGACTAAAATGCAAAAAATTAGAAAAAAAAATAAAAATTCCTTTTTTATTATAATCATGGAAAAATGCATAAAATTGAGGACAAACATAACCAATAATGATTTTGTGAGAGTACGTTTGGAATTTTGTATTATAAATTGGAGGATGATTAAATAATCAACTCAACTTGATTGATTAAATAATCATCCAATCGGGTGATTAAGGTGCAGGCTGAATTATCCATCACGGGCCTAATCATGCAAACCAGACATTTGATTAAGTTAGATTATTTTATTAATCATGTATTATCACTCAAACCAAACACCTTCTTAGTGTATATGGATCATTAAGAACTCTCATAGAAGCTAAGCAGTTGGTGCTAAACTATATGCAAGTGCGATGTTCGAAGAAATTTCCCAATTGATGTAGTTGTTTCCTGTATGCGAATATTAACACACATGTAATATTATTTCTCATCCCTAGCTGTTTTCATAATTTAAGCTTTTTTGGTAAACTGAAAATTGTTCCTAATATGGCAAATTAATTTTCTTTGTTCACTTTTTCAGGCAGAGTAATTCCCGAAAGTGTGATTTACAGTTATGGAACTGTTCTTCTGGACCTTTTGAGTGGAAAGCATATCCCACCGAGTCATGTATGGTGTATTCTCAAACTCATCTTATCTGTTGGTTTATAAGCATCCTTCCAACTCAATCTTTACCGGAAATTACTCTATTATGATTAAATTACCCAAGCGACGACCAAATTAGACATAGCAAGCACCTTCACATGACAGTTTAATTGCTTATTTATGTTAAGAACATGGAACTCATAAACTACTAACTTGTTCAGGAGACCAATGGAATTTTATATGGCTAATTCTGCACCCTAATGGGTAGTCTTGTGAAATTTGGTATCTATATGAACCTTTTGTTTTGCCAAAGAACTTCATTTGCAAAAAAGGAAGTTACTTATACACTGTTCTTGACCAAGTGAACCTGTTTATAAGTGCAGTCGTGACAGAATCGATTAAATCAACCATTTTATTTTAGTGGGATGTCTGTTCTAAAAATAATTTATCTTTTAGGACCTTTGTATGAAGTATCAGATGTAGAATCTCTCTTTAGTCTCTATTTGCAGTTTTTTCAAGGCTCCTATCATGCATGAAAGTAAAAGTTTCCACCTTGCTTGTCATTGAAGGAGAAGACTTGAAATTAGGGTATAATAATGAGAGGATAGAGGAAACTCAGGAAAGAGTGAGTAAATATGTTAACCCTTCGCCATTTTGACTATGTCGACTGTTGTGTAAGAAACCTTAATTTTTTAAATGTAAGGTGCATATGTACTTCGATTTTTTTTTTTTTGGCTTCGTGAAAGTTGATGTTTCTGTTGCTCCAGGCTTTGGATTTGATCAGAGGTAAAAATGTTTTATTGCTGATGGACTCGTCCCTGGAAGGACAATATTCTAATGAAGACGCATCTGCATTGGTCGAACTTGCCTCAAAGTGCCTTCAATATGAGGCCAGAGATAGGCCTGACATCAAGTTTCTTCTTACTGCAGTAGCGCCCCTTCAAAAGCAGGAAGTTACGTCTCAGTTCTTTATATATAAACATTTGTTCCAAAATGGGAATTGCTTCGTGCAATTATTTGGTAAACTTATTACATGGGATCGTTGCTTGCTCTTTTTAGGTCGCATCGCATCTGCTGATGAATCTGACAAAAAACCCCGTTGTTCTACCCACAATGGTGTCTCCACTAGGGAAGGCTTGTTCCAGAATGGATCTTACTGCAGTGCATGACATCTTGCTCAAAACAGGCTATAGAGACGAAGAGGGCGCGGAGAATGAGGTGAGAAGTTCTACCCTCATCACTCGGAAAAAGTTAGAACATTTGTTTGTGCAAAATGGAATTTTGCTGATTTGTTCTTGTAATTGGTGAAGCTTTCATTCCAAGAATGGACACAACAAGTTCAAGATATGTTAAACACGAAGAAATTTGGAGATATCGCGTTCAGGGACAAGGATTTCAAGAACGCTATTGAACACTATTCCAAGGTACATGACATTGGTTATCCGGCGTTGTTCATTGTTTTCCTAAAGTGCCCCCTGTCTCAGTCGAGTCTCGAGTTATGCAGCTGGTGTCGATGATGGCTGTGCCATCTGGGACGGTGTTTGTGAGACGAGCCCTCTCGTATCTGATGATAGAGCAAGCGGAGCTAGCACTGAGAGATGCAATGCAAGCTCAGGTTTGCTTGCCCGAGTGGCCTATGGCCTTCTACATGCAGGCGCTCGCCCTTTCCAAGCTCGGAATGGAGACCGACGCCCAAGACATGCTCAACGACGGAGCCTCGTTCGAAGCCAAGAAGCAAAATAGTTGGCGCAACTAGACCATGTTGCAAAAATCAACTGCAGCAGCTGCATGATTGAATGAGGTGAGAGTAGCATACTGTTTGGTGTAGTTGAAGTAGCTTCATACACAAAAAAAGGAAATGTATAAATATCTTTATTAGGGTTTGTTTCATGATGGGAGTGAATATTAATATAGATCAAGGTTTGCAATGCAGATCCTATTATTTTTTGTATGCACTCTTTCACACACACACACACACTTTTTTCCTTGTTTTAGAGCCGGCCAAGAACTGGAACTGCTTCCTTAAGTGGTGAAATGACCCTCGTTTTGTATGAATGTCCAAGGTTTGTACTAATAACGAAAAACTAGGCATTTTTTATTTTATTTTAAACCTCCTTGTGGTGTAATATCGTGCAAGTGGTAAGACTTGTTCCTTTGTTTATGCCATGATATAATTTTCAAGAAATTAGAGTGAATAATGAACGATCTTCTCAGGATATTCTTTGCCTTACTTTGGAGATGTGAGTGATGAAATCAACTTAATTTGTGATCTTAAAGTTATTCCAAATTCTTAGATTAAATATTATTGTTATTAGAGCATCCTTTCTACTTCAAATTTTAATTGTGATTAATAAATCATGTTGAGCTTTAAAAAATTATAATTAAAAGTTAATAAATTTCTAATTAAAAACTAATAAATTCTAATTAGAAATTGATGAAGTTTAATTAGATTAAATGCAAACAAACTTTGCCTTATTAAGTTATACATAGCCAAGATTTGTTTTGGATGCGATTTCTTTGTAAAGAAAAAGGTCTATTAAATAAAAACCACCGGAGGCGAGCAGAAGCACCGCAAGAGATGGCGGTTAGGCAGAGAGCGGTGGCGCTACCGACGCTAATGCGAGCGCTTCGGAAAGAGGCGCCGCCCAGGCACCACACGGCGTTGCCGTCGCTTAGAAGAGCTTTCTCTCTCTACGATCAGATCAATATTATCACTGAAGTCCCCAAAGACCAGCTCCGTTTCAAAGAGTAATCGACTCTCTTTTCAACGATTCTCTTTCTTTTTTGTCAATAATTCTTTCATTATTTCATTCCTCTACTCATTTCAATGTGATTATCGTTGTTTTCTAATTTAAAAATCTCAGTGGAATTGATATTGTGCAAGTCAATTCCGTAGTTGGGACCCTAAAAATCTCGAAGATGGCCTTCAACTTTTCGCTGTTCGAGAGAGTATCTCTATGTGACCCATCATTTATATTTTAATATGTTGAATATAGCATGAACATGAGTTTTTTTTCCCTCTATTTATGATAAATATGAGTGCTTCAGTGTGTGCGTATAAAAAAATTCATTGGGTACATTCATGACATGTAGATTCAATATGTGAATATGTTGAAATAGCTGCATAAGGAGTGCATTATATTTCTTGCTACTTAGAATGAGAATACATTTCAACTCGATAATACACGGCTTTTGTGAGAATGAACGTGAGAGAAGTTGACAGATGGAAAGCTTGTTCATTTGCTTCACTAATTAGATTTTCCATGTTAAAGTTCACTAGTGCAGTAAATGTATGATTTTACATCTATTGGACTTTTATGCTGATACCTCATCCGTTGATTATTTACTTAGAGGCTGGTTTTCCACAGGATAGCACACAGTGCATTTATAGTTAATTATTTGTGTTGGATGGTTAGCATACTGACCCGTGACACTACTAATACTCGGAATTCCTTGGTGTGTACACATATTCATCTTATTTCCAATAGGGTTAATCCTAATTTGTATCCAACTTTGAGCACTTTTTGAAAAATGTTCCCAACTTACGTTTTCTCTTAAAAAACCCCCAACTTTGCAAAAAGTTTGATTTATGTCCCACTTGATATAATCCGGAAACAGAATGATGATGAGTTTTGGAAGAAAAACATGAAAAACTATGCCAACAAAACAGATTAACCCCCCCCCCCCCCCAAAGATCCACTTCAATTAAACTTTAATCCACCTAAGAATCTGGTGAGATGACTTTTGTTCCATCGCAAGATTATGTCAAGCGGGACATAAATCAAACTTTTTGCGAAGTTGGATTATTAAAGAGCAAACATAAATTGGGGACATTTTTCTAGAAAATGCTCAAAGTTGGGGACACAAAACAGAATTAACCCTTTTCAGTATTATCTTCATGACATTTATGCGAATAGTAACCCTGCTGAACATGCTTTTGAATATTATCTGAATTAATTTGTTCCAACTTTTATTCTCTTCTTTTGACAGGTTTGATGACACAGGGTTCAAAGTAAATGGAGTTAGGTATGAAGGTAGCATACTTTGCTTAGGAAATTTATTGATGTCTTGGACGCCCAAGAAGTTCTCAGATATCACTGCTGAAAGGTACTTGAATATGAGAAATCATTTGCTTCCTGCTTGCACTTATTTATTCTGTACGTAAAGAAAGAGAAAAGCTCATTCTCAAACCTTTGCTACTGTTGGATACTCTATTTAGGCATCTTTGGCCAGATTTCTTTTGGAGCTTTTAAATCATGTGGTTTGGACAAGTGACCAATTAGGAGATAAACTACAAATTTTCATTTGGGGATGAGAAATAAGTGCGAGAAGACATTTGACTTCATACATATGCCACATATTGTTAATATTTTCTAAAGGTGGACACTCCTGGGATTTCATCTAGGAATAAAACTCAAATTGGAGAAGAATACGGCCTCTTGGTAGTTGGTTCCTTTTATTTTAGATTCTTTAAGACTAGAAACAAACCAGTTTACCTTAAAATATTGTGTATGCTTTATTGCTTCTTGAGAATCAAAAGCAAAAAAAGGTTTGTAACGATTCTAATTCTCTATTACCAGGTTATTCTAAAAGTTTTTCTACCCAAGTTATTCCACGCAAAATATGCATACTTTATAAGTTATGGCACCTTGATAATTGAAACTGAAAGTTTGTAATAATTATTTGGTGGCTTTTCTGCAACATCTCTATCTGTGATTCAGTACAGTGAATCTGTAGCTTGAAGTGAACAATAATATTTGAAAAATGAAGATGTCTGAATCTTTGCCTGTGACATATTGACTTCTTCAAACTTCAAATGTTGATTTGTAGACTATTTTGGCAACCATTTTCTTCTATGCTTCTGTTCTGAGTTAAATATTTTATGTTTGAACTCAATAGGCAAGTTATCTTATTGAAGCGTCTTTAGCTAATGCTTAAAGCAAAAACTGTGTAGAAGTTTGTTGAATTCAAATTTCTTACTCAGTTAACTATACCTGCAAATACCTTTTAGAGACAATTTCTTACGTTATTCTGTTTTCATCATTTTCTGCAGCTTGTCTATTTTTAAGACTGTGCGGCCTTTACCGGGTAAGAAGTCTAATTATATTCTTCTGAAGTGTAGGCAGCCAACCTCTTACTTGAATGAATTGATTGACAGAGGAAACTACTCTGATTTGAAGGCCCGAATATTCTTATATAGATATGAAATTAAGATGGGAGTACACTAGACGGTTATAATGGTTCAGATCTTTATGCACAATGTCATTGTGAACGGAAGGAGTACATCCATAGCAGATTGTAACTCAAACTATCTCTTCTATATTATTAAACCTAGAGGAAAAACCTTATGCAGACACGATCCTTTTGTTTGGTATATAGGGTTTTGATTTGATAATTGATGTAAGCCTGCTTATGTCTATTATTAAAAAATGTGTTGATCTTTCAAGTGTATAAAGACCAATCAACTGCTCATCTAATCCCTGGACCAGCAGATCTGCTTGTTCTACCATACTGGAAATACTTTCGCAATAACCCCAGTAATTTACCGAAATGCTTATCAAATGGTTTAGCCTCTGCAGGATATGCAAAATATTTCCTGATTATATTACAATTGACTCTTTCTGTAAAATTTCTAAAGAAATTCCGTTTTTCTTCTTTCTGTGTAGTAATTTTGGTTCAACCAACTAACTTAGTCTTCTGTTTCTGTTTAAATTATAATTGGCTTGTCAGTCATTGCTAAATTTTAGGAAGTACGCATCTCTGTCTGTTTATGCGCCATTCTTATTTGAATTGATGTTATGCATGTGGTGGAGCATCTAAGATGTCTACATTGTTTCTGTCACTTTATGTTATTTGTGTTGGTAGCTGAATCTGGCTTCTGTTGACCTCAGAGATTTTAGTTCTTGGCTGTGGGAGGTATATCCAACCGGTAAATCCTGAACTTCGTAGCTTCATTCGTTCCACTGGCATGAAACTAGAAGTTGTTGACTCAGTAAGTTCTTTATACCTCTTAACACAGAACATGCGTTTTACCTTGATTCCGTTTTCCCATGCACGACACACTGGCACGCCGTGTTTTCTTAATCGAACTTTTCCTCGTTGCTGAAAACATTGGTTGGAATCATAGTTTATCAATGTTTTTCTTGTATTGTAGAGAAATGCAGCCTCCACTTACAATATATTGAACGAAGAAGGCAGAATCGTGGCCGCGGCGCTAATCCCACACGGAGTCACTTCTTGAACATGTAATGCTTTATTTTCTTTACTCTCTTTTGAATGAGTCTTTGTATTTATAGTCGGCTAAGCTATTTTATGTTTTTCTTCTGAATACCTATACTGTTTTTACTTTTAGCTGGATCTTACACTTTAAAATAAACTAGTACGGCGACCCTGTGCGATGCACTGGAATATCCATGTGAGAATTGTTATAGGTACATAAAATAGAAGAAAATTAATTATAATTAACTTATATAGCACGAATAACTAATTTTTTGAACTAATTAATTGTAAAAGATTCACTTGCGAACCACCAAAAGTTATATAATAATGAATACCATTTTGATTTTATTAGAGTGACGACAACTTCGCTAAACCACAGTATAACTCACTTTAATTCTTTCGGTAATTGTTGGTAATTGTTTCTTTGTGGAACCGCATGCTAAAGTCCCAACTCTTGCCTTTATTTTTGTTATCACCACAATTGTCTATACATCCCTACTAACATCTGTAGAGTTTTTCTTGGATAAACACCTGTTTCTAACTCTTCCAATTATATTGTAACAATCAAGATTTTGAGAAATACAAAATGGAATTATACAATCAAAAACCATCTCCAAATTGACATTAAATTGTTGGACTAAAGAATAAAGAAAAAAAAAACAATTTAGCATATAGTTGGCCAAATCATAGGGGTGAAATGATAGATACAAAAAGGTGTACCCTGTCATTTTGTAATGCCTAAAGCCATTTGAAAGCTAAGATATCCACCCTTGTTTTCTTGGTCTCAGCCATCCCAAACAAGTCGATTCCATTCTGCCAAAACAAAAGCATAAAACGGAATACAATTCTTTAGCAGTAAATTTCCAAGAAGTTGCCAAACAAATGACAAGAATGATGCACATACACTTTCTAATAAGATCATTGTCGAATCCACATCAATATAGTCAAACTCTTGTAACGAATCATCCCAAGAATTCAATCTAAGACTCAAATTTCATACTTGATACAAAAAAGTTGTAGGTAAAATACGAATTATCAGCTGATCCCATTTTCGTTGCTTCCGCTTACACACCGGCAACCGACAACAAACATCAGAATACAATCTCAACCAACCTAAGCAGATGAAAGATACAATTTATGTACAACAATGGGCAAGCAAGCAGAAACTGTATAGCCTATCACAAAATTGAGCTTTCACCTTGGGTGGATCAGCATCATCTTTTTTCATGAACTGAAATCCCATTATATACCTCTACTCTCCCGTCCCCAGACACCGCGCACAGTAAGCAAGACCACTGCCGCCGCAGCTCCTGCACCTATCAACAACATTTTCATCGGATCACAACCCAAGATTTGGCTTCTCCACCTTACCATTTTGGCCATTCTCCTTTAGGAAGCATTGCCTTCTTGTACCAGCGAATAAACACAATGTGACTTAATGGGCGAGGGTACAAAGTTTGCTCGGACACAAAGGTGATCATCGTTTATAGGTTACATGAATAGTTGCTGCACATGAAAATACTGGTAACAGATATTACAAACCCGAAACTGCAGATATATAGAGTCCATGATCAGAATAGCAAAAGCTTTAGCTAGCTAATTCCCATTGATCTTATGTGTAAGTTTTAGATAGCAAAAGATAAATTATCATCTTCTCTAAGTGTCATATCAAGAAAAAGACCATGACTCTCTCTCACATCATCTCCATGAGGAAACACTTTGATTCAGCAGCGACAACTAGGTCCAATCACACCCCAAATCGTCGTATGGTGGCTACTTTTCTGCTAGTAATTCTCCCTGATCTAATCAATAAATTTAAGTGATGGAAAACGAGAATCATTGAGGAATTACGTGCCTCGGTTCTAACACCGACAGGAGAGGCCTCGCCCACGCCGGCTTCCGATTCTCTGGAGCTGGTGCACCGTTGCCCACAGTCGTGCCTTTCGATCTGACGGTGGATAACGATGCTGCTGTCTTCACCACCGCCATTGTTTACTGCTCCTTATCCTCTAAATGAAGTCGTTCATAATCAAAGCCCAAAACAGGAAACTCTACTTTAAATTTTAATAACTGCATAGAACAGCTAAACTTCAACAATGTTTTGGTTAGTATCTCATATTATTCCCAGAAAATTATGTTAATTGTAATAGTAGAAGATGTTGAGTAGATTTGATTATTTATGTTAACTGCATTGGTTCTGTGCTGAATCATTGGTGCAACTTCCATTGCAACATCTTTCGTTTAACTGATAAATCGGAATACTGAATCATGAAATTTATTCTTTCATCTTATCAAATATCATTACAATTTACAGCTCAGTGGAGGAAAGTCTTAGCTATTGATTTCATGCTCTGGATTTCTGATGGTAGAATGTTTAGGCGTTTCAGCTGATCCAGAAGTTGTCGTCTGCGACGTCGTTATTTCATGGCGACGCCTGTTATGTTACGTATGCCAAGTTAATGCTGCAGCTTTGGTACGCCGTTGAAGCCGTGAGATCTCATGGAGTACTCTTTGATCAATTTGGAGAAGAACGAATTCTCTCTTTCCAGTAGCTTGGCCGGCGAATCGTACTCTGCTATTCTCCCTGCTCATGGAAATATTAGATTGTTAGAGATTGATGCCGATTGTCATCAAGCAGAATTTGGTATGTTTATTACCATCACTCAGCACCAAGACAAGATCACTGTCTATAACTGTGTGGATTCTGTGAGCTATTGTGACTACTGTCCTATCTACGAATTCCTGACTGATGATCTTCTGTATTGCCTCATCAGTCGCTGAGTCAACTGATGCAGTCGCCTCATCCAGAACGAGGATGCTGCTTTTCTTTAGCAGAGCTCTTCCAAGACAAAACAGCTGCCTCTGGCCGACGCTCCAATTCTCTCCATTCTCAACCACTGGGGCGATCATGTACCCGTTTTAGCAGATTTTAAGGTGAAAATAAAATGTAGAAATCTGTCCAAAAATTAACCTGCAGTTTCCAGCTTGTCTGGCTTTTGACGCACTATATCTCCGAGTTGGCATTTATCCAACGCCTGCAGAGAAGCCGGTGGGAACTTACTTCAAAGGTTTGATGATTTTGTTATATATTACTTATGTTGGCCACATTTTGATTGTACCTCCCAAATTTTGTTGTCGGAGTGTTGCTCGAATGGGTCAAGATTGCCACGGACAGTTCCCTGGAACATGGTTGGATCCTGTGGAATGATACTGAGCCTTGATCTGAGATCATGAAGGCCTATCTTAGATATGTCAACATCATCAATGACAATACTGCCTTCTCTTGCTTCTACAACACGGAAAATGGCCTGTATGAGGGTTGATTTACCACTGCCCGTCCTTCCAACAACTCCGACTTTCTTCCTCCCGGGAAAAGTGCAGGAAATGTTTTTCAACACAGATGGGAGATGCTCAGCGTAGCGTATCTGCACCCACATAATCAACAGATACTTTGTTACAAGCAATGCAAACAAGAAATACAGACAGAGACACACAAAGTTAGTTAACCTGCAAATTCTTAAAGCAGATAGTTCCAAAATCCGGCCAGCTTGACGGAGGCCTGCTGTCTTCTATAACAAGTGGGGCTTCACTTGCGAGATTCGAATACTGAAGAATCCGTTCGACTGATATCATTTTGTTTTCTGCATTGCGTATATACCATATGACTGAGGCTTGTTGAACATCCAAATTTATACCATAGGTGACTGCTAGCCCTGCAATGCCTGTCAAAAGACAAATTGTTGGTAAGTTTTCTACCTCGGCTGAAAACTTTTATTTTTTGATTTTGATATATGATGTGATTTATGAGTTTCCGTACTTGGAGTGATGACCCCTTCAGGGAGAGTAACCAGCAAAACTAGTGAGAAGGCGAAAACGAAATTGGCTAACTGGTTCAGTCTGAAAGAAAGCCATTCCATGGCAGATGCATTATGAAACCACGGTCTTGAATGGTTATCTATGAGGCAGAGATTAGCATCAGTGAAACGCTCCTGCTGGTCAAAAGCACGGATTGTTGCTGTTCCAGTCAGTGATTCCGCGAAATGATGAAGGATTGGAGCTCTTTCTATTCCTGCTAGACGCGCTAGCTCTCTTGCTGTTTGTATGTAATATCTCTGAGAATCACAAGCAAATAGTTTACAGATAGGCAGAAACATGAAACAAATGATGTACATTTTGAATGGCATACCTGGTACCAGATGCAGATAGCTGTTACTGGAATGAAGAGGACGAAAACTTCCCAAGTAACTTGCGACATGACAACAATAGTTCCAAGCAGCTCAATTATTGAGAACGCGCACCAACCTAACTTGTTCGCTATATCCAAGTCCAGTAGGCTTTGATCTGTGGAAACCTGTTCAACAGTAGTGATTTTTATCATGAGACTGAATTATCAGTTTTTTTTTTATTGTTCTTTCAAAAGATGGGATGTGCTTACTCGATTTAGGATTCTTCCTGTAGGGGTTGAGTCGAAGAATGCCATTGGAGCATGGAGAACACTGTTCAGCATGTTGCTGAACAGCTTCTCTGCTGTGCGCAGACCTGCTATGGCGACCAAAGAAGCACGGAGTAGCACACAGAATGCACTTCCAACAGCAAGAAGCATGTACACCAGTAGTATGAAGTTCATTCCGTCCACTAGCTCATCGTCTCCTGTTGGACAAGCCCAAGTCATCCAGTAGTTGCTGAGCACCTGCAACACTTGGAATGATGATTGTGCAAGAATAATGATTGGTACTAATGCGCCGCCTTTCACAGCGGTCAAGTAAGCCATGTAGACTTCTCTCCCAATGCTTCCTTTCTCTCGCTCTTCATCCTGCACCAACCTGCCTTCTCTCTCTGTTATCTCTATGTTTAGATTGTGCTCTGAATCTTGCTTAGTATGAGGAAATTCTTCATCTATGTTGGCATCTGTGTCTGTTTCGTTCTCCACAGCTGTGAACTTGGAGGTTTTACTCGAGCTTTCCAAGGTCATAACTGATTCTAGAGCATCGCTGTGAGCCCCAACTAAAACTTCAAACCCAATATTCTGCTTTAACAGCTCATCAAACGTCCCAGCTTGTGTGATTTTCCCATTCTGCATCACCTGTCAGCATGATTTATGATATTACTCAATTGCATATAATAGATACTTATGAGGTATAAAAGATTATGCTTGGAAGAAGAACTGATGATCTTTTTGCATGCTTCATTTGAACAGAATATCAGAAAAAGAATATGCTTCTCATGACGTACCAGAATGAGGTCAGCTGCAGGGAGGAATTCTACTTGGTGAGTAACATAAAGTATAGTTTTGTTCTTGAGAATTCCCATCAAGCAATCCTGAAAAGTAAAGTAGCTATATTCAATCCCTAGAGAGAAGAAGATATATACTAAACATATGCTATAGCATCAATGTTCACCCTGAATCAATGTGGTTATTGAACAACAAAAACACCTTAAAGAGTTGTGAGCCGGTGTGAGCATCCACGGCACTGAAAGGATCATCAAGGAGATAGATTTCAGCATCCTGGTACACAGCGCGCGCAATCTGTATTCTCTGCTTCTGGCCACCGCTCATATTGATGCCTCTCTCACCTATTTCTGTCAAGTC
>JAYDZE010321713.1:0-18288 GCA_034509125.1 Monilaria moniliformis | reverse complement strand
GGATACTCGCAGGAGCCAACTATCGCGCACAACAGAAGATAGTGCTATTTAAATTGTAATGTATTTTTGTAAAAAAAATAATTTTTTAATATTATATTTATTGTATTATCCGACCCCACGATAATTAATTTCTGGATCCGCCATTGCTTGTGAATATTAAAATGCTTAACTGGATATGATGCCTCTTAACAAATCTACGTAAATATACAAGACAACCATATTCACAAGTTACATATTTTCCTAAGGTTAATTAGCTGTAAATCCATGAAATATTAGTAAATTTTGTTTTTTTTTTTTCTCTATGATTTGTAAATACATAAATTTTCATGTATTTTGGAATTTCCCTCTAATTTAAATTCTGATCATATAAAAATTGATGTGGCATCAAACATAGAAGATACATGAATTTTCATGTATTTTGAAATTTCCCACTAATTTAAATTCTGATCATATAAAAATTGATGTGGCATCAAACATAAACGATGTGCCAATTTTAACATTAAAACGATGGCGTTTTAATTTTTTTTCTTAACAAGAGATGATGATGAAATATGCCAAGTTCAAAAAAAAAATTTAACAATAAATGATGATGTGTCAAGTTCAAAAAAAAATTATTTCGATTTTTAATAATGAAACCGACATCATTTGAACTTGACATTTCATCTCTGATACCGTATCAGTTTTGATTTGGTTGGAATTTGAATTCGTGGGAATTCCAAAATAAATGAAAATTTATGTATTTACCGGATCCATACCCATGTCAATTAAAAACTCTCAAATCGAACAAAAAAGAAACTCAATATCAAGAAGAAAATCTCACAAATCAAAGCCTTCAATTACAAGATGTAGTAACTACCGCTCATGTTTGCCGATGCATTTAAACAAAAATAGCTGCAGAAAGTGACAGCAAAACTTCAATACAGAATTAGTAGTAGCACAAATTACATACGAAAAATAGAAATGAAAATGTTGAGAATCTTTTTCTGTTAGGTACAACAATGACCTTGCAACAGTAAAAAGGTGAGATAGACACCTTGTTTACAACCTCCCTTCTAGATGTGAATATGTTCTTCAATGGAGATCATTACAGAAGAATGCAATGCCTATTCATTCATGATGTATATGCAGAAATGAGACAAGCTAAAATGGTAAAGCTATTTCATTTAAAGTGATCCAATAATTTCCAGATACACAACCATCTAAATAAGATTGTCCCTTACAAACTTCAAACTGGGACAAGATAATGCTCATTACAACGCAAACACAGAATTATTCATCATCAGCAACCAAAAAATGAAGAACACTCATGGCTAATGCACCAGCGGTGCACCAGGATATACAGTTGAATTGATAATTGTAAACACAAAGGCTATTCAATCAAATGCCATCTACAACCTACAAGAAGCTTACAGATTCGAGCTTTGCTCAGTTTTCTTGTGTTTGCAGTTCACTTGTTAGCCAATATAGAAGGTATGGCATCTATATCATTGCCAAGAACCATAGCGCGAACAGTACTCCTCGCTACAAACTTACCACTCTCAAACCTGAAACTCGACACCCTTTTCTTGGATCCAGACTTAGATTCACCACCCTCCTCAACAAGAAACCTAGACTCGCCATCAGGGCCGGACATCAATTCCATCAAATTGCTCCGGACCCCCAAGTCCGACTGCACTCTCCGTGGGGTTGACAATGGCGTTCCAACTCTGGAATCATCATCATCAACAGCCTTGGAGGTCACCTGAGCATTTCTTGATTGCGTTTGCACCGGCTTACCAACAGTATCCACCATCAAACAAGGATTAGCAATGCCATTCCAAGAATGAAGTGGGACTAATCTACTCAACTCACTCAAACACTGAACCACCTCCTTCATCGACGGCCTCCTCTCCCTACACGACCTCACACATTTGGCGGCCACCACGGCCAATGTGGAGGCGTCCTTAGGTGGCAGAACCCTAGGATCATACACAGACAGCAGCTTCCCCCTCCTAATCAAGGGTATAGCCCAATCCACAATGGAAGGAGGCGAGTAGGCAACATCAATGGCCTTCCTCCCACTAATAATCTCAAGAAGCAAAATCCCAAAACTGAAGACATCAGTTTTTGTGCTCAAATTATCAGGGGTTACATAGCCAGGATCCAAATACCCCATTGTCCCTGCAGGTGGAGTTGATTTTAACCTAGAATCATCCACACACCTCAAAGCCAGCCCAAAATCCCCCAATCTCGCATTGAAGTTTCTATCAATCAAAACATTAGCAGATTTAATATCTCTATGAATTACAGGCGGATTCAAACAATGCAACACATCGACAGCTTTTGCAATCTGCAAAGCCAATTTTATCCTCCGCCCCCAATTGGGGGGCCGCGAATTGGAATGCAAAACATCATAAAGTGTACCATTGCTCATGAATTCCACCACCAAAAGCCGATCTTGGGAGCCATTCTTGGTGAATCCAACGAGATTGACTAATCTACGGCTCTGCAGCTTGGACAAGATGTCGAATTCGTTCTCGAATTCGGTTGAAGTTTCGGAAATCGACGGCACTCTCGGAGCCGCTCTGGACGGTTTTTTTATGGCGACGAGGCGGCCGCCGCGGAGAACGCCCTTGTAGACGAGGCCATGGCTGCCTCTGCCCAGCAGCTTCGTGGATGAGAAGTTGTTTGTGGCCATTTCAAGATCTTTGTAGTTGAATTCTTGGATTTTGATGGGTTTTTTGTCTTTGGGTTTTTCCTTTTGTGAGGTGTAAGGGAATTTGGTGGAGGTAGAGGAGGAGTTTGAGGCGAGGTGGGAATCGGTGATGGAGATGGATGATTCCGCTTTACATGAGAGATAACCCATCGCGATTCCTTGAATTACTGTTGTGTGTGATGTTGAATTCGAGCATATATGCGTTGCTTGCGCGGTGGAATTCAAGTGTGGGGGGGAGAGAGAGAGAGAGAGAGAGAGAGAGAGGAGGTTGGTGCTGTGGAACTGTAGATTATTCAAAGAGAGAGAGAGAGAGATTTGTGAGTTGTCTAGAATGGATAATGCAGTGCGAAGACAAATGACTTGGATTATGAAATTGGTGCTCCGGAATGAAGAAAACTCCAATATAAATGCTCATCCCTACTATATGGCAACGGCCTCTCTCTCTCTCTCTAAGCAATAGAGATACTTTAACTGCGCCATCTAATGAAACTGTAGTACATCGCTATCTAATTGGTTATATAGTAGAGTTTGTTATGCTCCTCGACTTAGTTGCTATGGAGTTAGACGAGACAAGTGGTATGATCGCCTACAATCTTTAGAAGGATCTCAAAAATAAAAATCTACTGTCATATATTGAAAAATTAAAGACAGCCTATTTCATGTACTACTTTATTTTTGGACCCGACTAGAAGGAGCTCGTACAAATTTGGTTTGATTCAAAAAATATTAGTAGCTTCCTTAGTTTTCCTTTGACCATGAACTGCCATACTACTCTTTTCAACATAAGAAATGAGATCTTTATTTCTTAAATTACCTAAATGCCATAAAATATTAGGAATGAGACTGGTTAAATGCGGTTGGCAGAAGTAGATTTAAGGTTCCTGGGTCTCACTAGTCGTCCCAAATAGTTTGCACAAGTTGTAGAGGGAGAAAACGGAAGAAAAAGAAGAAATGTTTAACTTCGATTTGAAGGTATAAAAAACTTGTAAAATGGAACTATGTTTGTTGATTCAATCAAAGTAACTGCATTTTAAAGGAATTGTTAATTTTCAATGCTTAAATGAGGACTTATTGATTTTCAACACGTAAATGAATCAAATTCTTGTGGTCTGCAGTTCAGTCTTGGTGGAAATTATTTAACTAGTCAATATACCTAGAACAAATTTAGGAGGAGAAACAAGGAAAAAGGAAAAAGGAAAAAGGAAAAAGAACTAAGATACTAGTAAAATTTAAATAAATGAAATAATCTATATCTATTCTACTCTTAGGAAACCAAACCCCAACTTTACGTTGAGTTTGATATTAAATTTTCTTGTTGTGTCACATACGTACAAACTAACAAACTACAATGATAGAAGAATAAACATTAGTGTAAATTTTCGTAGGGCATTAAATGTTAATGCCCTCTTCTATTCTTAGGTTAGAGTCTATAAAGAATACTTGAAGAAAAAAAAAGTTTACTACTTGGTTAATCTATAGTTTGCTTGAAGCATCATGTGTTGTTAATTAGAACTTACAAGCCCCATGATTAGCGACATATTCTTCAAAAAGTTAGGGAAAAAAATTGGATATCGGGTACTTTCTAACCTTATTTTTATTGGACGAATGAGTAGAATAATATTTTATATATTAAATATATGTTATAAGAAAAAAAATTCTTTTTTTTTCAAAAATAACAACTATAATTTCATTAATTAAAACATTACAGATGAGCACGGTTTGATAACCAGCCATTTCTCATGTAAAAAGGCCGACCATGCGGTTTATTATCGCCAAAATATAAAAGTGAAAATCAAATAATATGGAATGTTGCAGCGTAAACGAAGATAAAAAATTGGGAATATTTGGGAAATTAATGACCAAGTCATCAAATAAAAATATAATCAATTTCTAGATCAATTAAAAAAATGTCTGGAAACTCACCTTCATGGTTGAGTATTTCATAAAATGAAATAATTTTTTAGAATACACAATACATGGTAAAAGATCTTAGATTAACTTTTAATAATTTAATATAATAATATATATATATATATAATTAAAATATTTTTATAATTATTTATAAATACCGGTCGGTTTGGTTCGATTCGGTTAACTGCGATTTTTTATAATTAAAAATCCTAGTCAAACCGAAGACCTCAATTTTTTAAATTATAAAAATAACACGAACCAACCGGTTCAATTAACCATATATTCAGTACGGTCTCTATACAGTTTGTCGGTCGATTCTTCTTGCTCAGCCTTATAAAACATTCATGATATAACTAATTCAAATATCATATCTACTAGTGTGGAGATGCTATAGATATCGGGTTATAGTTATCTAATTCATTTAAAAAAAATTTCCTTGAGTGATTCTAATGACCGGAATCTGGCTCGCAAAGATTCGGTTTATTTAATATACAAAAATCGGTGTGATTAATGCCGGTTCAATAGTGTCCAATGTGACTTAAGAAAATACATATATTAATATAATTTGGGTGCAGAGCAATCAAGATTAGGTGTCTATGTATTTTCAATCTTATTTTCCACAATTGTTCAATGTTTTATTACATAAAGAAATCTTAAGGATTTCCGTCCAAGAAAAGTAACAAACCTATATCTTCGTGAATGCGCATGCTAATTATTACAAAAATAAGACCCTGAAACTCTACAGTTGAAACTTTGTAAGATTCTGAGCTTAATAATCACAGAAAAGAAAAATAAATATACAGACGTCCACGGCCAACGATATACAGGTTATTATACTACCGCTATTCACGTATTTCCTCCGTCCCACTTTAAATGACTCCATATATTAAAAAAATGCATTTTTTTTAATTATAAATTGATAAGGTTCCACTTGTTTTACTCTTTAAGCCACTTTTTTGAAGTTGACCCATTATAAATGGGACGATCCAAAATGAATTTTGAACCATATAGAGTGGAACGTAGGTAGTATATACTAGCTCGAACAATGGTCGAACCAGTCCCCAAGGATAAGAGGGGCAAACTATGTAGAACAATAAAAATAATCTTTTGGTCATCCACAACTCAGCTATAAAATCCAGTCAAATCTTTACTATTCATGTGTTACGTCAAAATCTCAAATCTTACTATTAACACCAACAATCCAGCCACAAAAGTTCAGTCAAGCATCTATTCATGGTCCCACCATTTACCTTTTTAATTCATCATTTTTTTATTAATATTCAATTTCATATATTTATTTAAATTGTGATATTTCTAAAATTAAAATAAATGATTAAAACTTCAAAAATTAGATAATTAGAATTGCGAAAATTACAAAATTAAAATAAAAAAATCGTAGAAAAAAGAACAAATATAAAAAAACGGCTGCAAACAGTATTTTTTTTAAGAAATAGGCGCCGAACACGCCTCAACTGTGAGTGCAATGCACGCACGACCCTAATCTGTGCATGGAGCACAAGTGTACGTGCAGCAGAAGCCACAGTATGGGCCGCACTAGTGGTGCACGCCGTGATGTAGACCGCGACTCTCCACCCGCAACGCCGCCGCACCGCTTCTTCATCTGATCCGGCCTCAAACGCAACTGCATTATAAAATTTAATGAAATATTCATACAATAAGTCATATTCTGAAAGCGACCATAAATTCATAATATTTAGGTCACAATAAGTTACCAAGCGACCATTCATCCAACGATCTCTCCTATGCAATTTCGAAGCCAGCTTTTCACAATTTTCATGGCAGACTATTTTCATGGTTGCAATTGCCCCATGTTAAACAAGTGCAAACTTGATACACAACGAATGCGCAATACCTCTTTTTGTCTTCACCAATTAATCAATCTTGATTGATTTTTATTTTTGCCACTATTTCTTTTAATTTTTTGTAGGGTTGTTCTACTATCGATATAGAATGTCAACTGCTTAGGTTGCGTCAATGCTATAAAATAGGATAATGGCTCATAGGGGATGTATGCTTATTTACATATTGATAAAAAGAAAATACAAGTTTTTCTGTATAAGAATAAAAAAATACAACATTAAATTCTAACAAACATCCAGAAAAACAAAGAATTAAATTCACATAGGGTAGGTATTTGTCATCCACAATATTAACATTAGAATTTCAGAGTGAGATACATAGATTGAAGGCTGGTCATGCCTTTCAGGTTACAATCTTGATGAAAATCTACAGAAATATCTCTCAAGGGTTGTTTTGGGGAATAAGGTTTATATGGGGAATACCTGGACATAAATTCAATCACTCTTCACTATATATGCAAGAATATATTCTCCTTTTTGTAAATAGTTTTACAAGTATAATATATAACTATAATATCGGAACTGCAGCAAACCAGTTGAACTGTTCACTCCCTTATGACGGGATCTTCATTTTCCATATCTTAAGTTCCAGATAGTAGGATCACACCTTTCTAATGAGAAGTACTAGTAGGAATAAGTTTGCCATATCTTAAGACCTCTGCACCTTCCAGGTACTGCCACCATAAGTTCATTGACATACTAATACTTGTTAACATGTTTGTTTTCTAAATCTAGAAGAGCTAATTAACTATAAAAAGATAAGGGATGTTGTTACACAAGAGGTTTACCTATCTTAAACCCTACATCCTCAAGAGATTCTCAAGCGAGGAGGGTTCCAACAAATGGATTAATTAGTAGCTCAAAGGCTCAAACCTTATATTGAAAGGATATATCGTTGTGAACTGTGGCATAATAATTAAAAGTTATAATTCGACTAAATCGGTCTACGTTAGAATTTGAAGTATGTCCATAATCTGACATGTGATAGTATTTTTCAGCTTAGAGTTGAAGAGCTTATCTGACCACCTAACTTATAAGAATTTTAAACTTACCTACTCAACGGGGAGGGGGGCTTATAGTGAGAATTTAACATTTGAAGTTTGTTAGTGTCGATACACTCACAGTTAATGAATTATGTAGGATCCAAGTGCCAGTTGATTTCTAAATCACTGCAATCAATGATATCTTTGAGTTGATTTAGAGCTGCAGATCTATGTTGTAACAACAAGTGCTGCGAATTCTCTGCTTGCTCCTGATTCTTGCCACTTCTTTTGCGCGGCAATTTTATTGAGATGCTTTTCCACTTTGATTCAAATTGATAAGCTACATGTGTAGAAAAGACCGTGTTACTATACTGTACATGATAGGATGCCGTAAACTCATGCTTACCAAGTCAAATAGATATACAGTGATTGAGATGGCAGAGAAGTGAAAAAATCTTTACTGATAGAATCTCTAATATGAGAGCAGAGTCGACAAAATTAAAGCATCAGTTCTTTTACATAGTTCAAGGGATTATTCCAGAATATAAAGTGACCATTTATTTGGTTTTTAATGAAAATCAGTTACCAAATTTTATATAGGAAACCTAATTTCTACTATGTCCTATTACAACTCTAAAAAACTCAACTATTAATTTTGAGAAGTAATATATGTTGTGTATCTCTATATGACTTTTCCTCATACCAGATACCATCGGTTTAAAATTGCTTTGGAGTTCCCTACACAGAAGTCTACATAATAACTGGAGAAATTTAGACATTACATTGTGATAAAGTTAGGAGCCGCTAACATCAAAGCATGTAGCAGCTGCATCACCCTCTTGTCTGAGTTATAAATTGGACACAAGAATAATTCCCCATAAACAAATAAGATAATAGGTCAAACACAGTCTAAACTGAAACTAGTAAAGCAATACATAGTGTCAACTGCGGAAGTGCTCGTTTGTGATAAAGGAACATCTTTTATTCCTCATACTTTTCTCATGAAAGGGAAAGAAAAAGGGAATTGGTCATCTTGGTGATTATTTTTATTTAATGCACATATAATCTCTTGATATATGGTTCTCTTTTAGTTCTGAAGCTATGCAAGGAATCTTTACAGATTAAATAGGAAAGGAACAATGAGCTTACAATTTCTTTGAAAGTAGTGGCTCATAATTCTCAAAAAAGAAACATAACCACAAAAACAAGCACAAGCACAAGCACACAAGTAACGACAATAAGATAGAGCTATATAAGATAGGAGCAAAAGGTTTCCCTGCAGATATTGTCTATTGTATAGAAGAATCGTTGCTTAAAGAAAACATGGCTCCATGTTTATATCCTTTATGCATCCATCTCCATATTCAAACTATTACGTGACTAGCTGCAAGTTTAAACCACCATAGTAGGGGATACGGGCGTTACTAATGAGACATATATAGACTTAATATAGTTTTAAAAACAGCAAAAATGGCCTTCTGCAAAACATAAATATCCAACGGATTTTGCAAAACTTCAACATCCAAATAAGTTTGAAAAAAGGGAAGTTAATTACACAGTTTTAATTTAACCTTGTTTTTCTTGGAGGATTAGCTTTCATATAATGTAAACTCAGGCATAAACACAAGACGGTTAGGAAGACGATAGAGCACTTATTAAAGCACTACATTCCTCAGATACACATTTTCACTAAATTTTAACGAAGAACTGCTGAAACATTTGTGTCAATGTAGACAGAGCTTTACTGTCTAGCATATTATAGAAAAGCCATTGCACTGGTAAAACAAACACGTGAAATAGCACTCCAGATTTTTTCTAGAATAGTATGAATTTCAACATAAAAGGATAACGAAGTTGCAGCAGCAAGATTGCCGATATTTTCCAGTGACCTTTCAAGAACTCTTAAATGGTTTAATCACCTTTACTTTTGTCCATAAACCCATGTATAAGACATGCACATGTCCACGGCCTTCCTGCGCTCGAGGCTTTTGCACCACCTATTAGCTCGCCATTATGCTGTTTCAATCTAGAAAAGCAAAAACTCAGTGAAAGGAACATCATAACACTAGACATATATCCTAAACAAGTAACATAGCATTTATCAGGCTGGTAAAAGTCCCCTTTGTGCTAATTGAGCTTGGTTGCAAGAAAAAATCAACACAACAACACAATGAATTTACTCCAAAATCAGAATTTACAGCATATGAGATTAATATTAATGTTTATACTCACACTTATTATCTTATACCTACTACACAATCACATGGTGAAAATGCACATAAGTACAGAAGAAACTGGAGGCGAAGAAATTCCTATCAAATTGCTAAAGGTTAAAAAAAGTAACAAATTCAAAATTCCGACGTATTCGATCATAATTCTTGATTACACCAAACTGAATATAGAGAGGAAAATGTATTACCGGCGAGAGAAATTATTGGTGACACCAACATATGTCTTGATGGGTGGATTGGTGGAGAGGATTAGGTAAACAGTCCATGGATTCTTAGGTGGAGATGTTGAAGCGGCTGATGAGGGTTTCTTCGGAGATTGGGCTTGAGGCAAAATATTTGGTGGGATTTGTGATGAATTGGGTGGTTTGGGAAAGGGAAGAATAGAATTTGAATGGGGTTTCAGTGATTTGAATGTTCTTGACAACGGCATGGTCATGATTGAAAATGGTTGTTTGACTTGTTTCCTAGGCTGAAGCAAAGCTGTCTCTTGGACATTTGACCGTTGATAGCGTGCCGTTTGGTTGAATATGGGAAAATAAAAATGAACCAAGAATTTTTTTTATATAAATTTCTCAGTTTCATTGGCAAATAAAGTATCAAAAGTATTTTTTAAACTATGAACGATTTTGTGTCAATTGTGTTCATGATATTTTTTATTTATTTAAGATATTTAACGTGACTCGCTGGATTGTCATTGTATATTTAACAATTTTATTTATTAAACTTTTGGAATATGACATTGTTAGTGCTTTACCGAAAGAATTTGTTCACAGGTCAGAACTGGCGAACAAATCATTTTTTACGATTAGAACTTCTTCATAAGTTAGAACACAATCCATTTTCATAAAGCACAAATAATATCGTTTTTGTCATTTAGTATTTTATTAAAAAAAAGTCAAGTACACTATGACAATCAGTAATTCATGATTAAAAAAGATATATTCCTAATAATTCAGAAACACGAGTCCAGCCAAACCTTACGTGTTTGATCCAAATTTTGTCAGAGCATATTCGGAGACAACATACTTCTTCCAAATGGAACGAATGAAATTGATACTTCTTCCAACGGTACTATTCATCATTCCTTCTATAAATAACCGACCAAATTCAATCTTTGAAGGTTATTGGAACGTTGTGCATTCAAACTCTCAAGCAATCAAGTATTCAAGCAAGAAGCACTATGTAAAGTAGCGAATTTTTGATAAGGGAATTGCTCCAAGTTTTTAGTAAATCCTCCGAGTCTGTACAATAAATTTACACAAGGATAAACTGCTCTCTGTAACAGTTTGCTCATTAATTGGAATACCAAACAAATCCCATTATTTACACCCATGTAAATTTAGGCGTCGTTATAAGAAAAAGAAGTAATTAGATAATAAGCGAAATGTTAGTTGTTGAGAGCAAGATAGACGAAAGTCGAAGTACGGATAAAGTGAATTTCTGTACTTTTCCCCCAAAAAATATTAATTTCCATATATAGATAGAATATTATTATATTATTTCACCAGTAACTAAAATAATAATATAATAATTTTTAATATTTATATTACTTTCATAAACTATCCATAATATTCAACTAATGGTTATTACTGAGGCAAAAAGTATAATAGCTATTTACCTAGTTAAATGTAAATAGTACCACTAGTTGAAGATATAATTATAGCTATTTATAGTAAAATGTTCATAGTAGTTTAAAATTTGTAAACAATTCAAGATTTTTGTTCATGTGAAAATCAAGGTTTCACGTGAATTGAATGATTTCACGTGATGTGCAAATGACATGAAATCGTTTAATATTTCACAATAGTATGAAATTTTGACATGAATATGAACTCACATAGAATTCTTCCATCTTGAACGCTAAGATGAGTTGTGATCGCCAACAACTCATCCACAAAAAATGGCGTAGTTGTCGTCGAGCATGGAGGATGAGTTTGTTGATTACTTTTTTTGAAAAATTGTTGGTGCATCAAGTTTCATATATGGTCATGGAAACATCAAAGGTTTATACGATCGCGGGATTTTAAATGATTTTGTGTCATAAGAAATTGTTCAATAAAAATTCACGACATCACGTGAATTTTTAATTTTCGTAAGAACATAAACCTTTTATTTTTATTTTTATTATAATTCCATTAAAGGTAAATTATCTACACAAAATTGGCTAGAATTTATATTTTAAACTTGTGGCTACTGTTTATATTCTAGCAAAGCAAAATTGTTATTTTAACCATTACCGGTTATTATATAATAATTTAATGTCCGCTAACTAATTATATATTCTATACTTTTTTCAAATAACTAATATATTTTACTCAAGCAGGAAAATGTACAATAAAAACTTGGAGCATATTGTCAATCGTATCCTTAATAAATACTAGACGCATTGATTTGATGAATGAGATATATAAGATTGATAGAATATAATAAAATTAAAAATTAATTAAATAATCAATCCAATTTTTAAGGTAATAAATAATCATTCAATTAGAAAATTAGAGTGCCGGTCAAGTTATTCAGCACGGATCGAATTATGCAAAGCATACACCTATTAAGTTGGATTGTTTATTAATCATATATTATCACTTGAACAAAAAAAAAAAAATTGTACATGGAACTGAATCGGCTGCCCAACCTCGTAAATGGGCAACTAAACTCCGACCAACAATTGTTAGTAACGTCATTAGTCATTAACATTTATAAGACGTGCTTATATATTTTTATCATGATTTTGAGATATAATGTATTTGCCACAATAGAGTTTAATTAGTAATTTTGCGATATTTTTTATTTTTTATTAATTTTAAAATTGTAGTATTGTGTATATAGACCTTCTTACCACTATCTAATAAGATTTGATTTTTTTAATTTGAAAAAATAAATATAATCTATTTCTTCAATGCAACAAATCATATATATCCTTAACAATTTTCGTTTTGATTGTGACGTGAATACCGTGTCGACTAAATAGGTTTCGTTCAAGGTCAGCAGCATGGAGGTGGGTTGGAGAAAGAACTATGGAGGTCTGAGTTTCTTGAAGGTCTATAATGCAGGTCACTTGGTTCCAATGGATCAGCCGAAAGCATTGTTGGAGACACCGAGGAGATGGATGCAGGGCCGATTTCGTTGAATATCAAAATTGCAGGTGACTACTGATTCATCATTCATCGTTATATATTGTTTATTATAATTGTATTCATTCAACAAAGTTATGTAAATCTGCACCTGTGGGTTATTTATTTGTAAGTGCTTCTTAATTGATTCAATAAAATGTAGAAAGATACATTTTTAAAAAAATGGGGTAAAAAGAATTTACCAAATTGATTAGGGATTAAGAAGTCTTTCTTGTGTTGCGCGCCCAAAGAATCCTCTCGAGTTCGGTTTAATTTAGCTGACGAGGTTAATACAATTTGAAATGGTCAGAAGATTAACTAATTCAATTATCGTACTGATTTTAATGCCTATATAAAAATGCCAGCCGAAAAAAAGCTAACTTTCATGCCTGAAATTAATAATTTTGTGAACGTGGAATATATATATATATATATATATATTTGAATAAGAATATTAGGATAAATTTGATTTTTATAATTTTAGTTATTGACTATGATTTTAATTAATTAATTTTTACCCAAAATAACATAAAAATATATTTGTCAAAATATAAAATATAATTATGAGAAAAATAAATAGAGGCATTACGGCATAAAAACTACTCATTTTAGATCCTTATACTTTTGTTGCATTTCCAAGTCAAAATATATATATACTACGCTTACACTTTTATTCTTTATTTTATTAGATTTTAGTATATATTTTTTATTTTAGATTTTATTCGGAGGAATTTGAATCTAACTTTCTGATATACTTTCACAATCTCAGCAGCAACTTAAAGTAAAGAATTTATTGAATCAAGCTTGCAACTGCGTCATTATTATAAGGCACATCTAACAATGAGAGTTACTCTTCCTTAGAGTTCTCTTGTTGCCACTCCCCAAAAGAAAACTAGCTAGCATAATTTTTCAGTACAAGGAAAGATGGCAAATATACAACAAAAATGTAATCTCATCATTGGTCTGCTCCACCGATCATTCTTGCTTCTCCAACCAAAGAATACATATACACACGCACACACAAATCATCATATCATATCATCACCCCCAACCCACCATTCTTGTTCATTCCCATGAAACACAAATCACAAACCATCAACACATAAAAATGCAAGGAGGCACATCAGGCCATGTATCACTGGGGTTGGCATTCTTGATCGTAGGAATATGGCACCTCTTCAACACCATCAAGCACCACTCTCTCCACCCCAAAATCTTCATCTCCCTCCCATGGTTCCCTGCCCCAAGATTCAAATACCTAGAGCCCATCAGCATCATCTTGGTCACAACCATCTTCATAGTCTCCGAGCTGTTCGTCGCCGGCACCGCCAGCCTCACGGAGGCCAAGAACCTCCGGCACCTCGAGCACTCCCTCATCGCCCTCTCCTTCTCCCTCTACGCCTCCTTCGCCATCCTCCTCGACCGGCTCGCCCCGCCCCCACCCGCCCACCGGGGGCTCCTCCACCTCCTCCAGGCGGCGGCGTTCGCGCAGCAGCTCCTCATCCTCCACCTCCACTCCACCGACCACGCCGGCGTCGAGGGGCAGTACCACTGGCTGATGCAGCTCACCACGGCGGTGACGCTGATCGCCACCGTTTTCCTCGCCGGAAACCCCAAGAGCTTCCTGGGCTCTTTTGTGAGAGGGTTTTCTGTAATTTTTCAAGGAGTTTGGCTTGTTGTAATGGGTTTTATGCTTTGGACGCCGGAGTGGATGCCAGAGGACTGCTTCTTGAAAGCGGAGGTGGTGCTGTGCCGTGGCGACCGGGCTCTGCGGCGGGCTAAGGCGTTGGTGAATCTGCTATTTGGGTTGTATCTGATTGTTTTGACGGTGTTTGTGATGGTGTTCTACTTGGTTTTGATCAAGTTGTACCCTCAAGAAAAAGCTGAGTATCGGTCGTTGATGACCAAGTTTGACGAGGAAGAGGAGGGAGATTAAGGTCTTGGAAATTAATAGAAATTAACTTGATATTTCCATAAGTTAAGATCTTCACTTTCAATGTGTTAAAGAAGAAAAGATGAAATTAAGAAAGAGAATTTGTGGTAAGAAATGGTATAGGAATAGCATTACTCCACTACTATGCATATGTATATAGAATGTGTTGCTGGTGTTCTAGTAATTTGGTCTCTTACACTAATTTTGATATTTATGAGGTCACCGGAATTATATCTTACGAATTATGATCTTCATATATGTGAGTTTGTTTTAGACTTTCATTAATAACATTCTTTGTCTATTTATAGCATACAGTCCAAATTTTTTCAAGAATTCAAAAAAAAAATAACATGGAGTGAGCTGGCATAAAATTCATGCATACTGGTGTGGTGTGGGGGAAAAAATCATACCACGTTATTTTTCGACCCTCGAAATTTTTTAAACATATCTATTATTATTACAATCCTTTGTAAAATATGTCTAAAATTAAAATTAGATTAAAGTCAGTAATTAACGTTTTAGAATTAATTCTTTATTTATATCTATCAACCGCCAACTAAATCTTGCATGCACGAAAATTAAGTTAACAACTATACGAGCTAGCTAGCGGTTACATAATTCATTGCTATCAAACATTACTTACTTATATGAGAAATGTTTGTATAGAAGAGAAAATGCGACTGCCTAATCTCCTTATTTGTTTTGCTTCTTGTGCAAGTTATAACTACCATAAACTACTTTTACTATAATGAATTAATGTTTCTTGAGACAAATAGTTACCGAACAGGCTTGCCGTGGACTCCGGCGCATGATCAGTTTGTTGTATACGAGATTACGTATCTGTTATCTGAATATTTGTGTTGCTCAAATTTAGAAATGCCATAATTTCAAATTTTGATGTTGGATTGGGACTAAATAAACCGAAAGTTTGATTATTATTTTTTAATTCATAGCTAATAATTGATCATTATGTTAACTATAATAAATATTGTTGGGACATGTTTATAATAGATTAATTTTGCTGAGATCCCAAATATCTATCAGGATGATGAAGCAATATTTTGTATAATTATTTTAGGGAAACAAGAGGATTTTATTAATTTTGCACCAAGGAGCCACGTGACTCCACAAATTAAAGTTAGGGGGATCGTTCATCCACCTACGCATTAGAAACATCATTGGATCGTCTGGCTAAATAATGGGTCACAATATTGGCGTAACGTCTAGGTTAACTTAACACGAAAAGCAAGATATGAAGAAAGAAGTAATCAAAGATTCAAATATCCCCTAAAAAATGAAGCAGGAACCACCACATCGGTTTATGGCCGAACCGGTCGGTGCGGACCGATTTTTAAAACACTGATTTTTGTCGATTGCTGACAATTCTATCAGCCAAATTCTTATCATTATAAAAAGTTTCCTAACATACGAGCTATTAAACTATACATTATGTTCGGTCCGATTTGGTCATAAAAATCACCAAGCTATTGAATCAGTGTGAATTGGAAAAATCGGTCGGTTCGGTCGGAAACCAGCGACCGGTTGTTTAATTTTTTAAACATTTCTCAAAAATGATTTTAATTTGGACTTAATTGGATTTGATCCCTTAACGAATGATAAGACGTGTTGTACCTTATCCATTGAACTACAAGCACTTTTATGATATTTTATGAACTTTAAATATTCTTATACAGAAAATATCGAATTTTTTTTATCTACACTACTTATTAATTTGTGTTTGATATTAAGGAGCAATATCTCATAATTTTTACTAAACACATGATTATTTTTATCTATTTTTTTTTTGTCAACTTCATTAGTTAATATTTTTAACTCTTGAGATATAGTAGTATGTATTAAAATTATATTCAAAAATTAATCATTAACTTAAAAAACGCACATGAAGCGCGATGCATTTAACTGCAAACAATTCTATCAAAAAGTAATAAAGCACAAACTCAAAATTGATAAAATAATTCATATATGCTCGTAAAATTATAAAACTAAAAGGCTATCTGATTAATATATAAAGTAACTAATTAATTATAATATTTTTTTTATTTAATATATATTTAATTGTATTTGGTAATTTACTAAAATTTATATATATTTGTTTTATTAAATTTTAATATTAATTATAATATATATATATGTATATATATATATATGTATATATATATATGTGCTACAGTATTTCGGTCCAACCATGAACCGATATCTTTGTCAATTCGCTCACCGGTCTGGTTTTTAAAACATTGACAAAAATGATCAGTGGATTGGGCAAACGTTCAAACCCCCCAGAGCAATTGAAGTCCACATGAGGTGGAGAAAAACTTCTCTAGTATCATACCACGTGACGGTGTAAGTTGATGTGTCTAATATATAGTTCTCTGACAAATGGAACGTCAATTTTAATGTACACCCAAATATTAGTCTACTAACATTCCATTTATCAAAAAACTATTAGTTAGATACGTCAATTCACATTTTCACATATCTACACTAGGGTGAAGCAATTCGGATCATTAAAGTTACGCCATGAATCACGGTCTAGTCCAATGGGCCAGCCCAACTTAGCCCAAATTTAGGACTAACTTGGGCTTAATAATACAAGCATCATTTTGAATTAGAGTGAAATACTTTGAATAGTTCGAATATCATTCTGAATCGAGTCAAACCGACTTGAGTACGAACATCACTAATCATTAATCGAGTGCAGTACAAATTCCATCACAAATCCAATGCAAGACGAATAACATTACGAATCAGGTTGAGCTCGAACACGAATATCACTAAGGCTCCGTTTGGTATCACAGAATTGGGGTTTGGATTTGGAATTGAAGCCACCAGTTCCAAATCCATTGTTTGGTACAATAAAAAAATTTAGATTTGGAAGTGAATTCTAATTCCAAATCCTCCAATTCCACAATTTAAATTCCATAGCTAAAGTAAATATTTAGAATTCAATATTCCTAATGTTTGCTCTTTCACACACACTCACATTCTCTCTCTCTCTCTCACACATATACGCCCCCTCTCTCTCTTTAACACACACACTCTCTCTCTCTCTCACACACACACACACCCTCTCTCTCTTTCCATCTCTTTTACACATATGTCTTGCTCTCTTTTTTCTCTCTCACATATATCCCTCTCTCTCTTTCTATCTCTTTTACACATATGTCTTGCTCTCTTTTTCTCTCTCTCACATATATCCCTCTCTCTCACACACACTCACTCTCTCTCTCTCACACACACCCTCTTTCTCTCACACACACAAACCATCCCTCTCTCAGACACTCTTGTTTTCTCTTTTTCTCTCTGTCTCGCTCTCTCACACACACACCTCTCTCTTTGTCTCACACATGCACACACTCATCCACACACACACACACACACCACTATCTCCCTCACACTCTTTCTTGTTTTTTTGGCATCTAATTTTTAAATTATATCCAGTTTTTGGTCACTTCATTCAAAAGTTTCATAATTTATTCTTTAGACTTTTTAGAAAAACATAACATATTTATTCATTTGATGAA